>JAUBNY010000623.1:375223-394699 GCA_032275445.1 Crypturellus soui | reverse complement strand
TACAAGCTTAACTAAATACATGTGAAATTTTGATGCATAGTCTCATCTGACAGCCAGACAAACTTTTAAATGCTGTCTCTTTTTTGAAGAATGAAAAGCTCATGTAATAGCATGATAACATATAACAACTTACCTTATGTAACATTATCTTATTTCCATCTGATATTATGTGAAATTCTGATGCTACCACACTTTAAGAATCCTAAATGAAGCATAGGGATCAGTGTTTTTTTTTTTTTTTTTTTTCTCTCTCTATACAATGACTTGCTGAAACAGAAATTGCAAGTAAAACAAAACAAATTTTATAGCATTTTAGAGTCATTTTTAAATACCTTATAACATAGTGCATTTATATAAAGGGTTAAGTACAACCATGAGTTGCATATACCATGTAGAAGAATAAAAGCACAAATATTTTGTGAAAAATGTTTTCCTGTTATATGAATTCGGGTGTTTTTTGGCGGGAGGGAAATTGTTAGGAAGTGATTTCTTTATAATGTGCTTTCTAATGTATTTAATATTTTACACCATGACTTATTTACTGCTCTATACGATGGATTCTTAGGAAGAAAAGTTTCAAGATGATTCGATCCCAGTCTTTGTCATTACAAATTCCAACCCAGGAATGGAAAGCACCATCAGTCAATCCTGTTTTGTCTCCTACAACACCAGTTCTTCAAAGTGCTTTTCTTCCAGTCCAAGTGCCATATGATGTACCAGAATTCCAGAGAGTTTCCATTAGTGGAGACTACTGTGCAGGGGTAAGAAGCTTTTTTTTTTTTTTTTTGTTACTCCCCTCTGTATCTAGGAAGAAAATTCAAGCCACAAGCTGTTATCACATATAAAGTGTGGAATGATAGTCTATTCTGTCTCTTTGCAACAAATTACAATGCTCTGTGAATGCATTCATTTGCAAAACAGAATTGAAGTCAAAATTTCTGGAAATCCAGTCACCTTATCACTGGCATAGGTTCAGTCTGTGATGAAAAATGCCCATCAATTTTTGTCAGTATTTATCCAGGCTTTTTCTCGTTCAGGTTACAGTTGATGATTATGAACAAGCTGCCAAAAGCCTTGTGAAAGCTCTTCTCATTCGAGAAAAGTACTCACGTCTTGCCTATCATCGCTTTCCAAGAACAACATCCCAGTATTTGTGCAGCATGCGAGATGAAAAATGGAAGGTGGAAGATGAAGTCTGTCCAGGTGAATATCCTTATTTTATTTAATATAGAGCTAAACCTGTATATTGCTGTAGTAAAGGTAAGTTGAGTGTACATAATGTTCTCTTCTGTGTGATTTTTTTTTTTTTTTTTTTTTTTTTTCCCCCCCCCCCCCCCTCTATAATTTATTCTACTAGTAAATAGGGGAGAATCACTAATGGTGCTATAGAGCCTGTGTATGATGTGAAACTGAATATTAAAAACAAATTCCTGTTCATTTTGACATACTAAAATAAAACGAATTATGGGCACATCTACACTGTAAACTGAAGCATCGTGTAGATATGACTGTTTGCAAGCCCCGAGTCAGTAATTTCGCAAGCGTGGTTCATGCTTACCGGGTCAAGTCTGGAAGCTGTATAGTCATGTTTGCTGGGCACTCTGCCTGGGCTAATAAACTCTTACCTTTCAACAAGGGTTATTAGGTTGGATATATTGCTATACTATATGTGCCATAAACCTTATTTGTCACTTAGTTGAGTTGCATCTTGAAAGTTTCACTCGTGTATTAAACGTCACTGCCCATTTTCCTGAGCATTTTCCTGAGACCTTTGGTCTTTACAGACTTGGCACTGTAAACAATTCCATATTGTTGTCAGTGTATTCTTAACTGTCCAGAAAGACACATTTTAAATTAATTACCCTCTAGTTCAGTTTAGTTCAGTTGTTGGAAGAGAGATAATTAATGTATTTTCAGCTTTTTGTTATACTAGGAGACAGGAGGGAAAAAAAAAAAAACGTAAAGGAGACATCAGTAGGGTAAATATTCAAGACACAGAAGATACTGTGGAAAAGGTGATGGGCTGGTAATTTCAAGCTGTTATTATGAAAATAACTTCTTACAGTTGTGACTTAAGATATAAAATTTCATTACATGATCTGTGAGCTGGCACAAGTTATAGCTGGATACTTGTATACTTGTGAATGTTAGAGATAAATATGTATCAATATATAACATAGATATTCAGGTACTCTAGGCAAATATCTGCGTGTGTAGGAGTGCGTAATTTCTTCTTTTATAAACCTTGCTTTGGTCAGATGTGAGAGGCAATGAGTTCTAGATTATTTCCTCTCCTACCATGTGTGCATGGAGTATATTCACTATTGATTGAAGGAAGACAATCCTATGTACTGGTCCACCTCACTGGATCCCTGGCAGAGGGCAGATCAAGTAAAGCACAGACTATTATTTTTTTTTTTCCTCTCTCCTAGCTTATGTTTCAAAATGAGAACCAGCTGCTTTACTGTGTGTATAAATATAAATTTCAGAAATTATTACAATGAGTCAGAAGGCTAAAAGAAAACAATGAAGGTGGCTATGTAATGAACAGCTGTTCAAAAATCTCCACTGTACTTTCAAGCAACCTAATTTAAATGTTCTGGAAACTTCTTTGGAAACTTGTGCCATTGGACATAATGGTGTTCTTTATTACTGTATGTTTATACATTGGTTTGGAGGGCTGTAATAATTTGAGTTAAGGTAGAAGTTATTGTCTTAAAGAGACTGTGGTTAAATATAACCTGTCTCTCGAATGGAGCATGTTGTAACAATAGTGTTTTTTTTTTGTTTTTTTTTTTTTTTCTTTTTAATAGTCATAACTGCAATTTCAATGCAAATGTTAGTATTGAGGTTAGTAAAATATATAGAAGCAGAAAAGTCCTTTCTGTGTGTGTGGTGTGTTTGTAGTTGTGGTAGTTGTGTTGTTTTTTTTTTTTTTTTTTTTTTTTCTTAATATTATATAAATTTATTTCCAGATTTTCATTCACCCCCAGAAGAAAATGAAGATCCTTATAATCTTGATGATGCTCCAGACAATTTGGATTATGTTATCAAGATAAAAGGTGGCATTCCCTTTGTTTATGATAACAAGGAAATGATGGAACTCAATGAGCCTCGGAGTTTGCCATATCCTGACCTGCAGACCTATACCCTTGACCTAAGCCATGTTCTTGCTCTAATTGCAGATGGTCCCACGTACGTTTTTCTTGCTTTCTTCCTTCCCCTATTAGGCAGTTTTTTACACTGCTTTAATAGTTCTTACTTTTGTGATACTTAATTCTTCAAAGTATTAATTCTACAATCAGGTATATTTTGGCCATTTCAAGCACTAATGCAACAAAAAGACCTAAAAGGAAGAAAAATATACAGTTTTATTCTATTTCTTGATTTTTATCAAGCCAAATCTGACCTAGACTTCTTCAGTCTTGAGAACTGAAACTTGAGCCTCACCTCTTTGTATGTTTATTTGTTTTTGTTTTGGCCTGTGTTGAATAAGAAGGCTAGAACAGCTCTCTAGAATACCTTCATGTCTGTTCTGATCTGGTGCTGCATGAAAAGAAACTCTGCATATTTATAGTGTAAATACTGGAACATAAGATCAACATAAGTTTGGTCTAAGTTATTGCAGACATGAATTAACTCCTTGTACACTGCAAAACTGAACTGAACAATCACAGAGTCTCAAGCTTCTCAGAACCATCAACCTCCTGGAAAATCTCCCTAAACTCAGTAATATAACAACTGTAGTTCTGTCACGTGTGTCAATGTCACTGCCAAAGGAATAAGGAGAACGTGAGAATTTAAATTTTAGGTTATGATTAACACAAATTTTGCTTCCAAACTGAAGACTGGAAATTTTAGTGTATTGATCTTAATACCAGGAAAGGAAAAAATCCATCCTAAGAGGGAACAAAGCAGGAAGCTGGGCTGTTCTTTTGGGTTGTCCATCTTCCCATCCTGCATCTAGGAGCCTAACACCTGCAGCATATTCTGCCTGCCTTTTGCATTGATAACAGCAAAACATCTGGATTGAACAGATCTGTTCTCTTTCCTAAACACTTCTTCAAGAGCACAGGTCTGTGCTTCTGCCATTGTTACTGTCAATATTCTAGTCCAGAAGAAGGCCAACTTAAGTGTGCGTGTTTAGAGTATGCCTAGAGTAAATGCATTTCCAGTTTATGTGGTAAATTTCGAGAAAGATGGATGCTAAGAAGATTAAAGGACAAAAAAGTCTTTTTAAAAAAAGATTCATACTGTAGACTTCTTTTTTTTCAGCATCTGCTAGTGGCCTTAATGAGGAAAGCAGAAGGAAAAAAAGGGCCTTGGTAGGACATCCTGGATAACTCAGTCATTCTCTCAGTGCAGGCAATCATCTGTTTCTCTTGCTCTTCAGATTAAGCTATTCCTGGTTGGTTTATACTCCCTGATGAAAACACACAAACCAAAGAGTCTTTTCAGTAATCCTGTTACATAAGCTCTTCATACTATATTGTTTCCTTGATGATGGAAAGTGCGTTCCTGTCATTTGTCTATTACGCATTGGGCTGCCTGGAGATCAAGAACCAACCCATTGTTCTATCCTTACTGTCCTTAAACTGGTGAAATAGTGTCCTTAATCCTCAGTTTTCTAAACTCTTGAATAATAGTATAACTCACCAAAGATATTCTGCAGCAGACAAATAGATCTTCATTAATATCAGATACAGTGAGACTTTGTTTGAATCAGATTTTCAAATCCATTATTAGATTTGTATTACATTGATGACAAAATGTCAACAAAGAAGTAAAAAAAGAGAGGCTGACTGCTATACTAATACTGTTACACTGTTATACTACAAAAATATTGCAGCTTTGATAACAATTAACAGATGGTGAAGAGAAAAAGCATGTAATTGTTTAAAAATAGGGTGAGAAACACAACAGATGATGGAAATGAAACCATGAATATGAATAGGCAAGCAGGAACAAAACCCATGATTTCTAAAAGAGCAAAGGAAAGTATTTTGAAAAAAAGATATTTCTATGTAAGTGTTTATAAGGAATCAAAAATAAAATATTCTTATCTTGGTTTTCACTATTCCAATTGAAGAGAAAATAAACATGGATTAAAAAAAAAAACTGCACTTCCTTCATGAAATAATTACCACTAATGTGCTCTACTGGATAAATTTGATTTTGGAGTAGCAGCATGTATGCTTTCTCTGACCAAATCACTGGTTAAAAACTGCAGTTTATTTACAGATGCTGTGCTAAGGTAGAAAAATTAAAGCATGTAACATACATGCATAGCTCTGAAGTTTTACTAATAACTTTGTCCTGAAATTGTACTGGATTTTCACTTACATATTTGATAATAAGTAGGATAAACAAAATGGATGGGTCTTAGGTCTTTATATTAAATTTTTTTTTTTATTATGAAAATAGTAACTTCTTTACATATTTGACATGGAAATAGTTTCACATCACAGTTAAAGTTTTGTTGCTTTTCTCTCTTTTTTTTTTTTTTTCCCCTCCAGAAAAACATATTGCCATCGTCGACTTAACTTTTTAGAATCTAAATTCAGTTTGCATGAAATGTTAAATGAAATGTCTGAATTTAAAGAATTGAAGAGTAATCCCCATCGAGACTTTTATAATGTGAGAAAGGTAAGTGTTAAAGAATAAAAAGCATGATATTGTTTTCAGTGAAATTTTCAGTTTTGCTTTTTTGTGCCGTATGGATCAAAATGGATAAAGCAGTATGTGCCTACCACTTATGTAGGTTGCATTAATTTAAGAATAACCAGGCTTCCCTACATAGGAACACTCAGGAAAATTAATCTGAATGTAAGTAGGTTAAATGAATTTTGTTAAATTCCACTATTTACTTATTCAGAAGCAAAAGGGCTTTATACTACATGGATCACTTCAAAGGAATAAGCAATCAAATTAAGCTTACTTTATTGATGAACAAACACATCCATATAGATGTCTAATTTAGTTTAATTAACTTAAAGTTAAATTAAATGCATTTTCCTGTTTCCATGTAGGTAAGTCCTACTAGACTGTATTATGAACAGCTAAAAGCTGTTTTGCACTCTACACTGAAAATACCTATGTACTAATGCACATGAAATGGAAATAACCTCTTACAGAAAGCAAACTGATGGTTCCTGCTGCTGTAAGCACCTGCCAAAGAGATCTGTGATAGTTACTTAACAGGCTGACTTAACTTTTGAGTTAGATTCTTAGCTGTCTCTGACGTTCACTGGAATGCAATGTGGGGTCAGGTAGGGGAATGGAGAAGCTGCTTTCGTTTCCTGCCTGCTTGCACCCCAGGAAGCTGCCTTCCTTACAAATATAGAAGCAACATTGTTATGCTGCTTAGTTTGCTTCCCTTCCCCCAACTTCAGAGGAAGTAACTTTTACCTCAGTTTGACAAGTGAGATTTCTCCAGAAAATAATAGTTCTTGCTGGCATTACATTTGTTATATTGGTACACATGACTATATCTTGGGCACATTTTGTATTGTTTCAATATGCAATTAAAAGAGAGAGTCCCAATTTTTTAACTCAAAAGACTGCTTTACGGTTTAGGTCAATACCTGGATCCTTCTCGTTATGCTCTGACTTGTCAGTACATCCAGAAAATCTTTAGTGCCCAGTGTGCTGCCTGCTAATGGAGGAAGAGGCAGAACTACTACAAAGCTGCTTAATGCTTGCTGCTGTTGTAGTAATAAACCATCAGTCACAAAGCTTACTAAACAAACAAGTTGAATGTCCACCATGAGGGTAGGAGCAGATGGGTTGTTAGATAAATTCTAATTAATTTCACACTTTCATCTCCTAAGCGTATGGATGGGAGGAGCTAATGGCTAATTCACTAAGACAGGACTCAAATGGCAGCAATTTAATTCCAAACTTGTTGACAGATTGCTTGCATAACCTTGGCCAAGATATGAACTCTAAGCTATGGTCAGATGTAACACTTACCTGGCTGACAGAGATGTTATAATAAAATGCACTGTGATTGAGAGCTGTGGACCAGATAGGCACCTAGACAATCCATTTTAGTACTGACACTGTACAGGACTGTACTTTCAAAGTTCAGCTTTTCACTTAAAAGCCAATATCATATTTTTCTTCTAATTATTTAGTACTAAATAAGCTAGTCTACAGATAGCTAAACTTTTAAAAGCACAAGATAAGTATCACTTCCCCTTTGTCAGTACCTAAATTCAAGAGTCGGGAGCAATCTTGCTCTCTGGTGGAGACCCTTCCTACTGCTAGATATCGCTTGAGAAAATCTTGCTTCTCTGAAGCAGTCACTATGTGAAGCAAAATGAATAATGGAGTTACTTCAAGCCCAGATATAACCTATTTCCACAATAATATTTCACCAATAATATTTGGACTTCAATTCAGTGCAAGTATTTCTTCACTAGTAACAGTACCTGCAATTAGAGTTACACTGTGAAACAGATACTACGAGAGCCTTTTTTGTTCAGGATGTCTCTCTTTCAATCAGTCCTAAATGGTGGGTACTGTTTTTAAAAAAATCAAGGCATAACATTCACCTTTAAGTGAAAATTTCTAGTCTATCACACAGGTACCAGTATGGTGACCTGGTTCTGTCTTTCTGGTTGTCTAATAGAACCCCTTCCTAACTGACTGAAAGTGCCAAGATTAGATAGTTATGAATGTTTAATGTTCTCTTGGGTGGCTGAATGCTGTACTGGAAGCTTAGCTCAAAGAACCCTCACATACTTGAGCTCTGCTTCTTTACTTCATCCTTAATGTCTGGCAACCTGAGAAGATCTAGGTAAACTGTGTTCTACCATGCTTGGGCTGGAGAACGTGGAAGAGTCCAGCTGATGGCAAACTCTGTCTTCTCCTAAGCTTTGCATTCTTCTACACGAACAGGAAGTGCCCACCTCCTGTGGTGAACAGTTATGCTCTATTACCACATGCGGATTCCTGTCTGTTTAGATAAATATTTGGATACTTACAAAGAGGCAAATTTCCAGCTCACGCCTAATCAGTGCAAAACTTATCAAAGATGTGTTCTGGTTATGTCCATTCATTTAAGTCCACTCATTCATTAAGTCCTTTTCTTAGAAGTACATTTTGCTAATTTAATGGGAGCCTTGCATTGTAATTTATTAAATAAATGGAGTCTAGATGAGCTTAAGCATTCTTATTAAACCAGGAAACATAAAAATATAAAAGGAAATGGGAAGAATTAGCAAACTTGGATTGTCATGCCAGCAAATAATGCTGGTTGGATTTCTGCTGTACCTCCCCAAATGCAGTGAGGTATGTTTAGTGATTGAGCTCAACCCTGTTGAGTCCCATGTTGCAATAGCTGGTTGCTGCTATGATGTGCCATCTGGTCACGCTTACTGGAGCTGAGTTTTAAAAAAAAGAAAAAAAAAAAAAAAGAAACCCCAAAAAATAGAAGTTACTTGAAGTTACTTGTTAAACCAATATATTTCCTTTTTTTGATGACAGAGGTCTGAAACACTGCTTCTTACCTCTAAAAAATGTTTTCAATACTTCTAAGTATACTTTGATATACATGTACTTCTAAGCTCTATCAGTCTCATTAAAAAAAAAAAAAAAACTATACATCATAACTAACAGTTTACCAGACTGAAATTTCTATTTTTGATAGCTCTTTGCTGATGTTTAGATTAAACTTCTACATACGAGCCCAAAGTGACAGTAAGTAAGAAGGAAGGCCTTTTTAAGCAGCGAATGGACTATTACTGCATTATAACAAATCTGGAAATGCAAATAGAAACAATATTTGGAAATAGAAGCAAATAGACCTGCTGGTAGAAGCTTGTTAGGCATGTCCCCAAAATCTGTGGCTTACTTCTGTGAAGAACAAAACAATAACAGTTTAAAAATGGGAGTACTTTGTCCTTTTGCAAGGCAGAAGGAAGGTGACAAGGTGGAGGGCGCATTTATGACTCTTAGGTGAACTAAATTCATTCAAGTACTCTATGCAGGTGCCTTTCATAATAAATAGTTAAAAACTTAGAATTTGTTAGAGGCAGAACTGTTTTCAGAGAGAAGCAGCAGTTTAAAAGGCAACTCTCATTTGTCCTGCAAGCAAACAAAAGCAGCAAAATTGTCTCCTCCTATTCCTTTTTGTGCTCCAAACAGGACATGTTTCATCAATTCATGTTGATTTTAAACAATGAGGAAGTGTTTATTTGCAAGACTCATGAATTTCAGTAGCTGAGCCATCACTGGAGCTAACTCATTTTGAAACTAAATAAACTAGGCTTATGCAGGCTCCCTACAGTTGTTATTCTGTGCTTATGCTTTGCTCTTCCTTAGTGCTTAGCACTTGGGCTGCCTCTGCTTACTGCTGTCTCTCTGTCCAATAAAAATTAACTAAACCTAGGAGCTGTGAGTGTTTCAGGAGGACTGCAGGAAGGAAGACTTCCTACTGGATAGCTGTTTCCAAAACAGAAAGCTTCTAACCTGAGTAAGCATATATAATATGCCCTCGTGTTCAAATGTTTCTACAGATACTCTGAGAAGCATAATAATAAGATCAGCAGAGCTGTTTATATTGTTTTAAACACAGCAGTATTTACTGTGCAGTAGCAGTGTAGTTTTCAATCAAAGTCTGTACTTTGGGGCCCAGTTTCTGTCTTGGTCTTTTAGTTATGCTATTAATATTTGCATCACATATTTTTACCATTTGAAGAATACACTGACATCTGCATGTACAAACTGCAAAACAATCAACCATCAGCTCTTGTAATGCCACTATTTGTAGGATTGAAAGCCCCCTTACTTCCTCATGCACTCTTTTTGGATGTGCGAATACCTGTATAAAGCTGATCAACTCCCAAACTGCACCTTGAAAACCCAAACAGGTTACATTTTTGCAGTAACAAGACAGGGTGGTATTTCAACATCTGTTTCCTTCTTGGGAATGTTGTCCGTACTTCTATTTTTAGGTCTGTAAATGTAGACAGCAGAACGAGGTGTATTCTGTCTGCCATGTTGTCAAGAGGAAAAATTATTTATTTCTGCTTTGAAGCTCCTTTCTTATTCTGAGTGTTTCAGCAGCCCTTTCAGCTATAGTTTTACATAAGACTTTATGGTAAAAAGTTATTTACAAAGACTCCAAACCATCTTCTACCAGTATATAGGACAGAGGTGGTATATGTGGTGCTTTTCAGCTGGCTTGCATGAACCATCATACCCCTGTTGATTTATCACTCTGCAATGTGTATTGCAAACAGACTAGGTTTTGCTTCCTAAGATTTGAAGGAACTCAAAAATCTGCGGTTAATTATGATTAAACTTGGAAAAATAGTGGGAAAACTCCCTTAGGAGTTTATGTTATAGTTTTAGTGACCTAAGCTATTCTTGTATTTTAATCACATGAAACTATTAGGCACTTTAGGAAACAGAGAAGAATTGTAGGTTCTTTCAATCAGAGATGATGGTTATAACTACAGTCTATATCTGGAAAGCCATTATTAATTTATGGATGAAATAAAAGTGTAAGGAGCTTTTTCTAAGAAATTGTCAACTTTAATCTGAATTCCATGGCAGATTCCATACTGCCATATAATCAAGTGTAATGTGAATTTTCAAAAAGCCTTTTTTTTTTTCAGAAGGCTTTTCAATAAGGAAGCTATTAACTGAGGGCTTATTTATAATGTAAAAATAAGTAATTCACTCAAAATCTTGTGGTGCTGAAACATTTTGACTTGCTTAGATGCTAATTCTTGTGTTATATAAGGACGATTTTAGAACACTTCAGTCATTTTCTCTGACATAGATACTTTTCTAATTTAAGTTGATTGTATACAGATGATGAGAAGGAATAACTTTGTTTTGATTTCAGGTTGATACTCATATCCATGCTGCTGCCTGCATGAATCAGAAACATTTGCTGAGGTTTATTAAGCACACTTACCAAACAGAGCCAGACAGGATTGTTGTAGAGAAAAAAGGCAAGAAGATGACTTTAAAGCAAGTGTTTGAAAGCCTTCACATGGACCCTTATGACCTCACTGTAGACTCTTTAGATGTTCATGCAGTAAGTCCATTATATTACATAAATAAAAGAGGAAAAAGCAATATTCTGTAAAATGTAAAAGGCTCGTTTCTACAATTTTTTGCATGATAACTTATTAAACCAGACTTTCAACTTATGCATATTTTGCATGTTTGAAATAATTTAGCACAGGTACTTTGTTTCCTGCGCAATTTATGGCTAGATAATTTCTGTGTACTTTCCACCATGATTTTGGTACAATTGTGAGGATTGCTTCTCTCTCTCTCTCTCTCTCTCTCTCCCTCTCTCACTCACAGGGTCGTCAAACATTTCATCGATTTGACAAATTCAATTCTAAATACAATCCAGTTGGTGCTAGTGAGCTGAGGGACTTGTACTTGAAAACTGAGAACTACATTGGTGGTGAATACTTTGCTCGTATGGTCAAGGTAAACAATGTTTGCACTTTTGCAGCCGTGGAGCAAATGCTCTTTGTAAAATTTCATGATGTCAGAATTATATCTACAGTTAATGAAGTGGTTATGTGATTCTCAAGTATTAAGGTTGCTCTAGCAGTTCCTCAGAAAAAGATCTCTGCCAATCAGCCACTGCTGCTTTCTCAACAGTTGTATGAATTCTAACTGCTGTCTGAGTTCAAAGCAGAGTTGTGTGCAGTTTCAAACTAATGGAGAGCAGCCAGGGCTCACTATTAGGTAAGATGTAGTCACAACAGAAGTGGGGAGCTCGGAAAGCTCCTCTGCATAATCACTATCTGCACACACATGCACAGGCTTCACATCCTCTTCTTTCAGCAAAAGAATTATTAGTAGTCCTGAGCTGGATGTCATCTCTTTTTATATCTATAGAAGTGCTTGTCTAAAATTAATGGCCTTAACACTACTTACTGCCTTGGAGTCTAGGTCAGAGTCTGCATTGTTATGCGTATTTTATGTAATCATTTAGTACCATATAATAATATAATTCCAATTTACCAATATTAAACATAAGTCTTGCAATACTATTATTAGTAATTGTGTGAGAATCAGGTCCTGTAAGTACTGATGATACATTTAATTTTACTCAAATGACTTCTGAAACAGCAAGCTAGTAACATAGTTATTTAACTAAAATAAAATAATGGATTAACAGACAAAAGGTTCCTTTTAGCTTTAGAGGGTGATGATACAGACTTATGTCTGGTCTGAGAAAAGCACAATGATAAACATAGTATGCTACTAGCTCTAAATGATCTGTAATGTCTGTATTAAAATAAATATATTTGTTATTCAATAGGAAGTAGCCTGTGAACTAGAAGAAAGTAAATACCAGTACACAGAACCCCGGTTATCCATTTACGGGCGGTCTCCAGATGAGTGGCAGAACTTGGCAAAATGGTTCATTAAACATAAAGTTTACTCACCTAATATGCGCTGGATAATTCAGGTTCCCAGAATTTAGTAAGTAAGCAGGAGCTCTTGGTAATTTTAGCAGTTTGAAGTCAAAAGAAATGAATGTATTTTAATATTTGATGTTTGTTTAGATGACTTAGAAGCTGTCCTGTAGTTCTATTTGTAAGTAGCAGTCTGGCAATTTTTTTTTGTGACTATCACTGCAATTTTTTGGAGCAAATCGCAATTGGGGATGTGATGTCTGATTCAAAACTACTGTAAAATATTTCTTAGAGCAAAGATACTAAAAACAACAGAAACCACAACAGAGTGAAATTAAGCTGATTTCAAAGGTAAGTTCAAGTGTGATTTAGTAATGAAAATAGGTCAAACTGAAGCTTTATGTTTTGAAATCAAGTAGTTGGAATCTTAGCACAAAAATGCTGTCCTGGTTGCATATATCATATAGAGTATATTGGGAGAAAGTTTATCTCCTTTAGTTTCTCGTGTAGAAATTTCTTCTGTACAAAATGGGAAATACGCTTCAGTTATGCATTTAATGACACTGAAATACTCTGTTTCTTTTCTGAGAGTCTCAGTAAATCCAATGTAACATTTTATCTTCATTCAGAATAGTTACAACTTTTGAAAACAGACTATTTCACAAGGGATACTCCTTCTCCCATCTTAAGGGAGAAGGGGACACTGAAGCCTTAAAATATATACAAAAAGTTAGGAAATGTAAAGGTGGGGGAAACATAACAGTTGATTAAAGAATAAATAGAGCTATGTATATTATTTTCCTCTTCAGTGATATATTTAGGTCAAAAAATATTCTGCCTAGTTTTGGGAAGATGTTGGAGAACATCTTTGTACCTTTGTTTGAGGCAACGATCAACCCCAAAGAGCACAAAGAACTCCACCTTTTCCTCAAATACGTAAGTATATTTGGATCTCCAGTGCCTTACACAAAATAGATCCTCTCCTACACTTACTAGCTTATTTGTCAACAGCAGTTGCCAGACACCAACAAAACCTTCTCCTGTTATATATTACTTATATAATATATTATTTATATTATTTTTACAACCCTGGTAATTTAGTAAAAGTTTGGGTAAGGTCCTTTTGTTGAAAGGTCACCATTTATTTACTCCAAAACAGCTCGGCAACTATTTGTCCACCTAATAATCCTCTTTATAAAGAATGATCAGCAAATCTGCACATGTACTTGTGCAGAGGGAATGTCCTAATCCAGGATGTATTCTCTGAGTTTGCCTGTTGGGCTGGCCTCCAAAAAGGAGGCAAGTGAAGGGAAACAATATGCAGCTCCTGATAGGACTCAGATGAGGCAGGGATGTAGCCGCTGGGGCCTGATAAAACGGAGACATTTCTGAGTATGCCACAGATCAGAACTTCAAGGTTTCCTGGGAGCCTCAGGCCTTCAGCTACTTTCAGGATGACACAGCAAATAAGTTTAAAGAACTATACTCTGGATCAGACTGAATTTTAGGGGACTACTTTCTATAAGAATTTGAAGGCTTTTGTGCATCAGGGCCTCCTGTTTGACTCGGAAGATAAAATATAGGAAACTTATGTTTGAATTTTTTTCTTTTTTTCCTCTGTTTTCATTTTTTACTGTTCACTTGTCTTCCCACATAATAGGCAAAATGTGCCATGTTCATCCTTGTTCTGTACCTACACTTCTATTGGTTCTTCCTGGAACCAATGTTGCTGCTCGGGCAGCATTATAGAGAAAAGATATGAGTGCTACTGTCTGTGTGTTGCAGCAGGAGGGCAGAGCAGTGGCACTGCTAGTTTGAGGAAGGAAGCAACTTACAGAAAGAGAAGTCAATGCTTCATACAAGCAAGCAATGAAACAACTAACAACAAAGTTTGCTTCTTGAAAACACCAATTCCTGTGAATATCTTCTCCCACCAGGTGACTGGCTTTGACAGTGTTGATGATGAATCCAAACACAGTGGCCATATGTTCTCTGACAAGAGCCTTAACCCTGACCTCTGGACCAGTGAGAAGAATCCCCCATACAGCTATTATCTGTATTACATGTATGTCAACATCATGCTGCTGAACAACCTTCGGAGGTAAGTTATTATTTTCTCTATAACAGGTCCTCAGAGAGTAATAATCTTGCTCTCAACCTAAACCTGTATCTAGATCATATATCATTTGATACAAAAGTTATTTTGAAGAATTACTGTAAAGGGCCCAGGAGTAGTATATGGAATATTTTGAAAATGTTTTCTGCAGAATGAATTCAAATGAAATATTCAGCAATTGTGGAGATATTGTATTGACATCTTAGTTTGATATTTATACCTATCTGTTTTATGAATTCTTTAAATCATAAGAAATTAAACAAAAGAATTCTATGGCTTGGTGACCTCTTTGATTCACAATGAATTTTGAAGTTTAATATGGTCAGAACAGCTTATCTTGCTAACTCATTATCTCCTGGTATTTTTAGAGAAACAAGAAATTATGCTGTGAGATTTTGGCTTAAGAACCACTGCCCTTATCAATCTAAGACATGCAAAAGAGAACATAATTATAAACTGCCCATATACCTAATTTACTTTGACATGCTTGCTGGGTCATTGAGTCTTACTACTTCAATGAGACAAATGTCTTGGCAAGTTATGCAGGCAGTTAGGGTATTAGATGTGATATCATGGCTGTAAAAAGTAGATTTTGCCATTGGCTCAGTAGAGCCTGAAATTCAACCCCAGCTTGCGCTTCTGCCTTTGTGGCTGACTCATAGAGTGATTTTCACAGCTTACTCAAATTGAGGCACAGTGAGGTTATCCACTGATACTAATTACAGTGCCATCTCCTATCTTGTGAGAGATTATTTCATTACTATTTATACATTTTTTTCTGAGATATTATTACATAAATTACATAGACTATTATTGTATCAAGAGTCTTATTCAAGTTTTGAACATCTCCAGATACCGCAGGATATTTGTCTACACAGTGTAAGCAGGGTCCATTTTAAGTTATAATCCAGCATCATTTCAGTGTTCATGATACAGATATAATAATTCCAGAAATTATAGTGTCAAATGTGTCAAATTAAATGTGTCAAATTATAGTGTCAAATAACTAAGACTCCTCGATAATTTCTATGCTAGGCAGGCTGTGGTTTCATGCTACACTTAATTTAGTGAAACATCAGCTTGTAACCCCTGTGGGCAGTGTTAGCTCACTCTGGGCTACGTAACTTCCTCTTCTTCCCTCATACTTGATCTAGGAATTCAATGGCCACAGGTTGCCTTGTTTCACCTAGCTTTCCTTTTGCCAGTTCCCTGCCCTGAAATGAGTGCGCTAACTAGTCATTTAGTAGTTAAGCAATTACTCAACAAGAGGTAAATGGGATGAAGCAAGGAAGAGAACCGTATAAACATGCCAAGTGGAAAGGGCACGGGGACAGGGACCTGCATTTCTTGACCGCAGCCAATGGGTAGCATGTTAGATTAGATGTCATGTCAACCTTTATGAGAAAGACTGTCTTCATTTTAATCAATTATTGTTTCCCATATTAATGATAATTATATACAAAGTAGATGAGGCTATTTCTTTGTAGGAATTTATTTTAAATCTCCTCAGGGAAAGAGGCATGTGTACTTTTCTGTTTCGACCTCACTGTGGAGAAGCTGGGTCTATCACACATCTGGTATCAGCCTTTCTGACAGCTGACAACATTTCACATGGATTACTCTTGAAGAAGGTATTGCTTGGTTGTTCTTCTAAACTAATCACTATCTGCATAGGTGGCAGTCACTGGCTCAAGTAGTAATCACTAAATACACCTTATCTGGGCAGCCTGAAATAAATTTTCCTAGCATGACACAAATAACTCCTCACTTTGACAGTAATAAGCTCAAGGAAATGCTGAGCACTGTAGTCATTACTTGATTTAAATAAATGTCTCTGTTCCTCACAGTTGAGCCTTTATAGAGAAAACAGTGTAGGTATGTTAAGCACCTGTACTGGGTAACTGCAAAGAGAGGAAGAATTAAAATAGAAAACAAACAACCAAACAAAAAAGCTTGGACTTATTCCAATTCCCTAGATCAGGTTTCAGGAGAATTTCAGTTCCTTCTGCGTAAGGACAGAAATGTTTTTTTTTTCCTGACTGGCATCCTTATCCTTCACTCAAAAGTTCATTAGGGTTTTGATCATTTATAAACAGTGTCACTGTAATAATTTAATGAAGAAGTTTAATATAACTGGAAATCTTGTATATATAATTTGACTGTTACGATTGGGACAAACATTATCATTCCTGACACATCAGTATTAACTGAATAAAACCCATCTCACAACTCCTTATGCCTAGACAACTCTTCTGTAGTTAAAATAATTAGTCAGTGGGTGGCAGATTTGCACTGAGTTTAGAGTAGTTCTGTTGCAAGAGTTCTATAATTTGGTTGCTAATTAACATAGGAAAACTCTTTCCATATTTTTAGAAGTACCTAAGGACAAACAAAAATCTGGCCTAAAATTATGTTTGATGTTTCTATCAGAACCAGTATTCCTAAAAATAGAATTTTAGGACACAGACATTGCACTAGGACTGTACATAACTAAAACATTCTCTTTTTCACTCTCTCCTGTTTATCATCTCTCTGAGACCAAGAATGGAGTAAACCTGGCATAACGGATAGATATGATAAAGGTTCTTGTCATGTTCACTGGCTGCTTAATCCAAAAGAAGTAGTGAATAAAGGTGCATAAAGTTGACCTAGAGATTATTTATATTATGTACATGGCAATACATGACTTCTAATAAATTCAACTTTCTGCTCCTAAAATACACCTATTAGACTGCAGTTTTGGAAGTAAGATTGCTTAGCTGTTCTGATACATTTGTTGTTATGTTAACATTTCTAAGGAGGAGATTGTATCTATGTTTGAAAAATTTAAGTTATTTTTTATAAAAATTAGTAACATGTAAAATTTAGGTTCTTAAATTTTTACAAGGAAAGCCATGAAGTTCAGTGTCAACTTAAATTCAGAGTCTTTAGTCCTCCCTCTGAAATTGTTTCCATTTTCTCTAAAAGAAAATCTTCTTTTTAAATCATCCCGTAGTGACATTAAACAATGGGTTTTGTTTACAGAGTCCAGTTCTCCAATATCTTTATTATCTTGCACAAATACCTATTGCCATGTCTCCGCTTAGCAACAACAGCCTATTCCTGGAGTACTCAAAAAATCCACTACGAGAATTTCTACATAAGGGTCTTCACGTGTCTCTCTCTACAGATGATCCTATGCAGTTTCATTACACAAAGGTAAGAGTTGCAAAAGAATCTCCTCTCTGAATTTGGCAACAGCACAATATGGGCCCAAAGTGGCCTGAAAAGTGTTTTATATCATTGCTTAGGATGTAAAGTTGATGTCTTTTAAGTCATTTCATTCATTCATTACTCTCCCTCATTTTCAATCTAGAGCTTACAGTTAGGTTTCAGAGGGAAATGTCTCATTTCCTAATTATGTTTCTTTTGTACTCTTGCCTCTCCAGTGTTGACTGAAGTATAGAACAGAGGAAGGATGAGGCTGGAGGGAGGCTTGAGCCTTCATAAATCCTCTAGAGTGCCAGGGAAGTCCAGTTTCCTTATTAATAAATGTGGGGAAGTACACTACCAACACTCCATGTGGAGGCTGAGGATCCAGCAGAGGCTGCCTGCTCCATGAGCTGGTACTGAGCCACGAGCAGCCTGTGCACTGCCTGGCTCTGTGTCTAGAGGACAAGTGGTGCTCCAGGCAGCCACCCCCGGGCTTCCTTCTCTTTGCCCACAAAGCAGCCCTGCTAGATGACACGGAAAGCTCTGGGTGAGGGGACCCTCTCCACAGGTGTGACACTGCCAGCTGACGTATGTGTAGTGTGGGGTGACCCCAGCTCTTACAGCTGCTACAGTCGCAGCCTGCCTCCTTGTGCCAAATGTCAGCAGTGTGACCTCACCCAACTACCTACCTGTTCCTGTGTATGCTCATCTCATATGTGAACATGGATCCCCCAGTGGATTTATACTCTCTGGAATCTCAGCAGAAGTTATGTGCATAAATCTCTTCAAGGATTATAGCATGCAATTTCTTAGTTCTAGAAAACTAGGTACACGGCACCTATTAATAAATTACCACCCTTGGGAAAGTGGAAATTAAAAATAATCTGTTCACTAATAATTTTTAATGTGAAAGTATTAAACCTCTGATTTTACAGAACTATCAAAGGAGCATGTAAAAATTACTTAAACAGCAATGAGTATACATCTGTGTTTATCTTATTTATATATCATTTGATATAACCATATTTTGGTGACACAGGAAGCTCTCATGGAAGAATATGCTATTGCAGCTCAGGTGTGGAAACTCAGTACCTGTGACTTGTGCGAAATAGCAAGAAACAGCGTACTACAGAGTGGATTGTCAGATAAGGTAATTGTAGCTGAAAAGCTACAACCCTTTGGGGGCCGTGTGTGTGTGTATGTGTTAATATTAGGGTGAGTAGGAACTGAGAAGCTAATACAGTTTGAATTGAATAGCAGGTGCTTGTGTACTGTGTTTGCATGTGTACATCTCCATCCACCTGTCCAAAAGCATTCTGAAACTACCTGATTTGCAGTCTTAAATAAAAAAATTAAGATTTTATTAAAGTTAACAATTGGATTTTCCAAAATCTATACAAAAACCAAACACCTGTTTATACTTAAGCTCCCCCCACTCCCATATGTTTAGTTAATTGGATTGCTACTTCTCAGCCAATACTTTTACACATCATACCTTGTGCTGAATAACAATAAACTACCTGTTGTTAAACAAGATATGATTAAGTTAGCAGGACTCATGCAGAAACTCTTCTGTTTTACGTAAGCAAACAGATTAATTTCCCATTCGTCTTTAACTTTAAATCCATGACAATTTCTAAGACTTACTTCAGAGCATCCCATTTAATGTGTCACATTGAAGGAGCAGCTAAGGAAGGGTTTTACAAGTATATTCTATTGTTTCCTCTGGTATTTTCTAGTAACAACTGCAAACTTTTCTTCTTGTGC
>JAUBNY010000623.1:365049-375123 GCA_032275445.1 Crypturellus soui | reverse complement strand
AAAGATGTAATAGTCAAGACTAAATATTAGCAGAGAGGGTTTCAGCAAGCCAGACTGAGTGTACCACTGGGAGTAATTATATATGTTAGCCTTAAAATCTTAACAGGTACTAAGACCCTGAGGTAAAGTTCATCAGCTGGCCAGCTGAAGCTCCTTGTTTCACTTGCATCAGAATTGTTCAACTAACATACTTAGTTATGCAGTAAATCAAAGTAACTAAACTGACTTCTTCCTCTATGTTTAATCTTTTCCATAGGAAAAACAGAAATTCTTAGGCGTGAACTACTCTAAAGAGGGGCCTGAGGGAAATGACATTCGTAAGACAAATGTTGCACAGATCCGGATGGCCTTCAGGTATGAGACACTGTGCAATGAACTTAGTTTCCTGGCTGATGCTATGAAAACAGAAGAGATTTCTGCTCTGTCAAAGTAGTTTCAAACCCAAAGAAACTAGAACCTTTCCTAACCAGGATCACGTGCTAATCAATATTGAATCATCTGTTATTGAGCACTACCAAGATAACTGTTTGAACAATATGGAGAGAAGTAGAGTATCTGTGAAAGGTAAATCACATTTGCCATTATCTTTTACCACATTATTTTCATTGCAAAATTTTCTGTTTCCATAAACTTTAGGCTTTGCAAGATTGCTGTAAATGTTGGATGTCAATTCATAATCATGTATCATTTGTTTCATACCGTTTTAACTGTGCACTGTATTCTAGCTTGGAAAACTACAGAGCATATTCATACTGCCTCTGTGCTGCTGCTGCTGAGGACATTGCAGCTGCTGACAGGATACAGGCACCTCTTTTTGTCCTGTCAATCAGGGCATATTGCACTTGTAAGTTTAACTGTTTATTAATTAGTAGATTATATAAGGTATATAATTCTGAGACTACTTGTTCATTCTGGAAGGTGGTCTGACAGTTTTTACCTTAATGTTTTAGCAGTGATACTGGAAATCAGGAAAAAAAAAAAAAAGCTAGTCTCTTTTCATGACTGAAGAATTACTTCCTGTTGTCACCTAGTAGTTGGACGTCTATGAAGAACAATGGATTGTTTTTAATCTAATAATAGAAATCATGGTGTCAAAAATCATCCCTACTGTACATTGTAAATTAAATGAGTGCAGCTACATTATGAAAATGTTGCTTTTAAAGCAGAGAAAACTTTTTTTTTATTGCTTGGTAACTAATGGGAATTTGAACTGGCATACCCACATATTGGAAATTCATGGTTGCATGTAAAGAAAAAACTTTTACTTGAACAGAGGAAGTATTCTTATCAATCAGTGGTAGAAACCCCCAAACTGGGTTCTGGTGCTCCTTCTGGCATCTCTTTACAAATTTATGCTAGTTTGTATTTTCATCAAGGAGTTGAAAAAGTCATCAAATTGTTTATTTATACAGAAGGTTGTCCACCTAAACTAATAATTTCAGATCATTTTATATTAAATGTTTTATTTACGAGAGTGGATTAGTATTATATTTATCACTTTCACTCTTTTCTTTTTCCTGTTTGATCATCCTACATCCTTAATAAGTAGTACAAAGGTACTACTATAATTCACATTAAAGCTAATAACATGGTAGCATATCTCTACTGTAAAAGCTGCATGTAGTTTTATACCAAATAGGACTCAAGGCTGGGGTAGCAGAGAACGTAGAAGCCTGGCAGTCCAATGTTACACTGTTTAACTGGAAGGCATGCAGTCCCTGAGCCTACAACTAGTCAATGTAGCATCTAATACCCAGGGGAAGTTAGGATCTTAGAGCAGGAATTAATAATTAATGCATAAAAGGCAAATAATTAGTGCTAGCCTAAGTACCAGAGGCCTTGGGAGACCAGGAGTAGCCTTCAGTCCATCCAGGCCTCACTGCAGTTAGCCGGAGTCAGGGAGATGCAATATGTACAGGGTATTTTTATCCATCCAAAACATGGTTGTAGACAGATGTTGGGATGCTTCAGTCTAGCACTTCAGTTATCTGATGAGAAGTCTGCAGTGCTCAGCTAGGGTCAGATTTTGTACTACTTGTGCATTTCTAAAAACCCTGTTGAAACAGTGCTACTGGTACTACTGAACTCTGTTAACAAATTTGTCCAAAGTTGTTAGTCAACCCTGCCTGTTGGCCTCATTGACTGTTAGAAATTCTTGGTGCTCATATAAAACATTATCAGGACCTTTAATTTTCATAGTACAAAGCTTTAAAGAAGTGGTTCCAATATTTTAGCAGTATAAAATACATAAGCCTTGTGCTCAGCAGTAGAGTGCACTAAAATATTGTTATAAACATATTGCTATTGACCTGAAAAAATGTGTTCAATCTGAACATGCAAAATATTTGAAGAATTTAACTTTTAATTATATTCATAGCATAAAGTCACTGCTTTACTCAGGTTCTTTTGCCTAAAGATTGCTATTAGCTCTTCTTTTGTCTGTCATTGAGATACTATTCAGCTTTTAATATTATCCTTTTTATTTTTCTGTCTATTTAATACCTTTCAGCTTTCCTTATCTCAAACATATAAAGTTTTAACAGTTTTGTAGTTCTTATACAAAAACCCACAACTTGATTTCAAACTTGTTACAGGCTAGTCATCTGGATTTTGACAATAATGACCACAAACTGCCATTTACTGCAAGGAATGTCCCTTGGTTTAGGGTCAATTTTGCTTCCAGTGCTCCCCGGGGTGCTGCTTTTAGTAATAAATCAAGTTAATAGTGCTATATTTTAGCAAACAAACCCACATCCTTTCAAGCATCCATTACTACCTCTCTTGTGGTCAGCTTTTAATTAGATAAAGGTTATTGAATCTCAGGTCTTCTGAAACTAGATATGTATTTTTTAAAGTTGTTTTGTTCTAAGTTATGGCTGCTCTAAATAACCCTGAAGTCTTATGGTATGTATGTAATGAAGGACAAACACAGTGTTTGAATGTTACCATCACCTGAATTGTTCTTATACATTTTACTCAAATGTGAGCTTGGGCACTTGTTATTTTTTCCCAGATAGGGCTGTGATTAAACCTGGTTGCACCAAAACTCATGTTTTATCCTAACAGAGTGCAGAGGAGGACCAGAATATCACTGATGGGTTTCCTGAGTTTTGCTTCAGATTGAGAAAGGAACCCATTTTCTCACCATTTTATTCTTGTTCAGACAACCATTACTCAACACTTCCTTACACTGGGTAACAGAACATTTTACAATTTCACTTAAAATCTAAAAAAAGAGCCTAAAATTTTTGACCAAAACACTCAATTAAATATCACAGTAGTCTTTTGCGATGTACTTACTTAAAGTTGAGATTTATAATGCATCCATTTGAACTGTTTCTAGTGATGTCCTTCCTTGTGCATTACTTTAGCAAACTTAAGGCATTTGCTCTGCCACTGGATAATAACAAATTTTTCTTATCCCAGAGCTACCCTGTCTTTGGAGTTCATTGTTCTTCACCTGTCCAGGGCCTTCTGTTTTTCCTCTACTCTGTAGCAGTAGCCCAGTTTAAATATCTGTATGAAAAAAAAGTGGGGAGGGAAATCTGTAAAAACTGCTTTTTCTGTCTGTGCCTGGGTTGAATGGTGTTTATCTTTTACCTTTTGTGTAAACATTAAGCATTAAATTTAAAAATAAATGAAGAATATACTTAGGGTTTTATGTCTACGTGTATCTATCTTAATAAAAATATAGCTGTTCAAAATCTCTACCTTTCAGTAGAACTAAAAACCTATGCACTTAAATTCTTTTAAGATTACAGATGATAAAACAAAATTAAGGATTACTACAGCATGAAAGCTGAAAAGGCAGTTGAGGTGCAGAAACTGGTAAGCAATGCTTAGGAAGCAGGGCTGAAGATTTCGCTGACTTAAAGCAACTCACTGCTAATGAAAGCAAGCTTTGCTGATTCATCCCCATACTGAACATGGCATTTAAGACCTATGGTGAAATCGTACCGCAGGTCTGCCCCCTGCTGCCCCGGCTCCCTGTGCACTCCACGCTGCAGCTCTTTCTGGTACCTCACCTCAGGAGTAACTGGGAGCCAAGTCACCTGAAATTGAGAGCTAGGATCTAACACCCAGAGTTAAAATCCAAGCAGTACCCAAAATAGCTTTATATAACCGTGAAGCACAAAACTAAGAAGCAAGCAGGGCAAAAGTTGAGGGAAATAAATAGACAACATCAAGGTAAATGTGCTGCTACAGTCAGTATGACATTTGGGAAAGCAGTTTAACACACACAACTTTTTCAGTAGTTAATAAAGATTTTTTTTTTCCTTAATGAAGATTAATATCACTATATTTATTTCTATACCCATCCTTTATTTCTATAAACAAGAACTCCATCTGTAACTGAAGAACATGTACTGCCCCCCAGCTATACCTCTCAACACTAAGTATCAGTATTAATCAGCACAGGGGATATAGCATGGTTAGTTCATTAATCATTAATGATGGCTAATAGTTCTCTAAAGGTCTAGACATGAAAGACACTCTCACATATAAAGAGTATTTATTTGGAAGGACTATTAAAGTGGGTTGGAGCCATGCTGACATGGAAACAGACTGTAGTGCAAAATCTTTCCTTGCTTCACATAAAACTGAATTTGGGAAGGGCAAATTCCTGGCTAAGGTAAGCTTTGCTCATAAAATAGCTTATATTCTTAAAAAAAAGCCCTTTGGAATAAAGAAGAGGGCTCATTTAATTACCTTTCATATAGGATTCTTCATTCCACAAGAGGCAAACTGGGGAAAATGTCATCCAAGTTCCCCAAACCAATCTTTTTTTTTCTTTAAAGGCCTAAAAAACCCATATCCAGAGTTTAGTATTCCAATCTCAATAGCTTGCAAGGTGAGCAGTGGGTAAGCAATCAGCTGCCAATTAAGGTACTGACAACCTGGCTACAACTCCCAAGAGCTTGTTAGATTCCTGAGCTGCATAATTAAAGAGTAAGCGCTGCGTCAAGAGTCAATGCCAGATCAGTTGGTGTGCAGCTTGTACTAAACATCTTCAAAGCTTACGGAGGAGGTGGCTGTTGCAGGATTCAGAAGGACAGAGTATAAAGGGCCACAGCTGAAAAGTCCTTCTAAAAATAGTGCGCTTGGCACATACAGCTATGTAGGGGTGAAATTTAACAGTTCATTTTTAATCCTACAGCACAGCACTTTTCTACTGCTTGCTTCATGCTCCTAGAGGTGGGATAAGTATGGATTAGAAAACCTTTATAACTATGTACAGAGGAGTCCTTAAAAGTAAAGATAAATACATTAAAACACCACTTCCCACTAAACTGCAAGTATATATGATACACTAACTTTCTGACTAATGCTTACTATACATCTAAATTGAAATCTAGTAAATATTAACATTCATTAATTCTTCAAGTACACCTACCTTCTGGTGCCTCTGTCAACTTATAAATTCTGCAATTTTATTTTCTTGATCTGTTACTGAATTCCTCTCCCATTTCTCACTGATTTTAGATCCAAACAGATGAAGCAAATAATGAGATAGACAGATTAGATAGTTATGTGTTTCAATTATTTTAAAAATCAGAATAAATATGTGAAGAAAGAATACTCCAATCCTGAAATTTTTAAGCTATAAAATATTATCAGAGACACTATAAAATATTATCAGAGCAAACACAAAACAAAACCCATGATTTCTCAGAGAAGCCTGTCCAATACTTTCCTTCTAGCAAGTTTTTTTTTTTTGTTTCATCACTTGAGAATGCTCCAATTTTTTGTCTTGAAAAATGGAAAAGAAACAGGCTGAAGCTTTTACCAGAATTGTTTAAGCTACCTTGTTAAGACTACGTTAAAGAGACTCATGCTGGCATATGCTCTGTTAACTATGGCACCAGTATGACTGAATTACATTTAAATTAAATTAATTTCCAGACATTTGTAATATTAAAGCTAAGAGATACCTTAAGTTTAAAACAACTATGGTGTTTCTTCCAAAGTAACTTTATTGCACAACTCATACACAAATTATAATATACTGGAATGTCCATACCTATTAATAGAATGTGTAATGCTAAATTACAATTTCACATTAGATCTGTAAGAAAACGATGTTAGCACAAGAAATATCAGTTTGTTCTAATGCCCCCCACTAGCAGCTATTAACAGTAATTCACATTTTCAAGGTCTGGCTCCTAGAATCCACTACCATGTCTCTGACAATGTGATTCCCTTTCCTTTTCCAAAATTCTGTTTGCTAAATGTAGCAACTGAGACTAGGAAATTCTGTCAGTACCAAATTATTAGTTTTGTAGTGTTAGTGAATTTATATCCCTTATAACATACAGTACATATATTTTACAAGGCACACATCACACCTACATCACAGCAGTGTGTATTACAGCAACTTAATTTAAAAAAAAGCTGTACAGAATTATTTTACTTTATTAAATAGTTTTGCATTAGTTTATAATTACAAATGCTTTTATACTGTACTTCATCTGCATTCATTACAAAATTACATTTTAAGAAGTTCATGTAAGTTTTCAGCAGAAAGTCAACCTATAAAAGTCTCAGTTCAGAAGTGTAGTACTAGAAACAGTTGAAAAATAAAGTTAGCTTGAAGCTTTAATTTAGATGCTTTTTCTGTTCCAGTGATATAAAAACCAGTTTAAAAATTCCAAGCTTATTTTAAAGTTTTGTATATGGACTAATGCAGGCTCAAAAGGAAAAAAAGAAAAAAAAAAAAAAAAGCTATGTTATTAGTAGTATTTGCAAAAAAAAAAAAAAAAAAAGTGAACAATCCCCAACCATTAATAATTTTTCAGCACATATAATGGCCCTTAAGCAAACAAACAGTCCATACATTTTCTAAAGAATAAAGAATCTCATTGTTATCAAATGATTAACAAAAGGGGAAAGTAGTTCCAAGGTATGTACATTCATAAATGGATTTTTAAATAGTTAAATACAGATTTACACACTAAGCCATACTGGCTTTCAGATGATTGATATACATGAGATAACCATGTTGCTTATCTGTCCTAATGTCTATGGTAATTTGATAACATGAGCCTAAATCAAATAGGTGTCATATGCTGTAAAAGCTCCTCAATGAAGTATAATAGATATTTGGTCCCTGACATCATTTAATTTTTGTGTAGCTAACTAGGGAAAACAGCTTACAGATAAGTGTGTTGATGTCTTGTAGATCTGATCTTGTAGATCAGAACCTGTCCCTGACAAAAGGCCTCCGTCTGACATGACTGAGTTTTAACACGTATGGGAAATAAAAGTGCAGTTTTATAATCAAGACTTGTTGATAGTTCTTCTAATGCTACACTTGAGTATTTTAGATTAATCAGCTTCAAGTTTAAACAGCAGTATTTGTTAACAGCAACTTCTCCTCCCCCACAGATATTTCTTAACTCTCTTTAATGGTAGTTCAATTTCCGTAATAGTTACGCAGCCCAGACTTCAGATGGATTTCCTGAATACTAGTGATGACAATTTATTTTATACTTTCTAAAGGCAACTCTTGGAAGATTTGACTTTGCTAAACACAGAAATGCACGGAGGTACTCCTATTGTGATATCCCTTTCCCCAAGTTGTCAGAAGCACATCTCCCTGCAAGCCCCAGAACTGTTAACAAAGTAGAAGTTACTCTCTGCTACATAAAAGCATATTGCACTTGTAGATAAAAAGCACAGCACCCTTAGTTAGCTTATGACCTTATAACCTTAGTATGCATGATTTCATCCCTTTGAAAAATGAGGAAAAGCAGATAAAATCAAAGCACCAGACTAAACTACACCTTAATTGCTACGTAAATATAGTAATTCTTTTCAGATGTTTAAAAATATTTTAAATCAAAAAACTATAGAAAAATGATTTTTTTAGGATTGCAGATGAAACTGTTTAATGTTGCCAAGCTAAAGAGACTGTGCTAAATACCGAATTAAAAAAAAAAAGTATATTCAAAGATGTTATCTTGTTAGGAGGCTAATGAAAAGCACGAGTACATTTACATAGCTGACTATGCTCTCCAAAATAGATTTAAAATAATCAATATTAAATCTTAAAATGGATCAGGTTGAAATCAGGACCTGTAAACACTATAAGGAGCAAAAACTTACTACAGAAAAATTATCAATCGGCAGTACTCAAGTCCTCAGTTTCAGCAGCAAAATTTCAAATTAACAATCACTAGTCCTAACTCACCATCTTTATTCATGTTTGTCAGGAAAATAAGAGAGACTGCTTTTAAGGATAAGAGTTATGAGGTTCAGCCATCTGACCTCACAGATTACACCTATTTAAATGCTGCATTTCCGTAGCAGTGCATTTTGTGATGCTCCAACAGCAGCTGTACTAATATAAATAGCTTAATTTAGTAGTCAAATTGTTACTTAATAATAGCAGTAATCATTGTTAAAATAACCTCTGTTAATGTTAATAATCAAAGAGTTTACTGAAACTGCAGATTAAGACTAAGATTAAGACTACACACATGTAGCCACACACTAGCTTTTATAACCTGTGTTTTAAAAGAGCAGCATAGATTCACAGCAGCCAAGAAGACAAGAAGACAGGAGCGGTTGAAGAATGACAACGGGAGATAAAAACAGATATTCATGAAAATGAAAGCTTCAAGTGCTCCTACTATTGTCAGCTTGTTGGCCAGTGTCAGGGTCTGTGAGGCTGGCCTGCCTCATCTACCATGTTAAGTATGTAAGTAGCGATGTCATCTTCTGTAGGGGCATCTGAAACCACCCAAGAATCACTTGCTCCAGTCACTTGCAAACGGCAGATAGGACAGCTCCTATGACGATCACTCCTGTTCAAGAAGCCACAGAAACAAGTATTTTTCATTTGTGATCTCGTCCTGGCTGAAAGAACCCCCCCAAAACCCTAATGCTCTTCCCCATACTGTGGACAGATTAATTGAACTAGATCACCTAGAGCTTGTTCACTTGGTTCAAACTTTGCTAATTCTTCATTTCCTCAGTTACTCAGCTGAGCTACCTCGGAAACTAGTCCCCATAGGTTTCCTATGTAAAGAGAAAGAGGAATCTTCCATAGGTTCCATTCAGGCCACTGAAGTTTGAATTCAGCCCCTCAAGGCTCCTCCCTCCTTTTGGGCCATGCGAAATATGCTTCTAAACCCAAGACCTGTTAGAGAGCTGTAAGAATAGCCTCCATGTTAAGCATTTGAAAAAGTCACAAAACAATATTCATATGCTCAAACATTTGACTTGAATGTTAAATTATTTGCTTTAACTATCTTAAAAAAAAAAGCCTTTATCTGAGAAGATCCCTTTTATCTAGCACTAGGCTGCCAGAACACCTGCCTAGTCCCTGTAGGTCTTCCTTACAATGAGTGGAGAGAGCTATGGTCTTTCGCCAGGGCGATTTTTCTCTTCCTCTCAGATTTCCAGCAACTAATCTATCAGACTGATAACAGCAGCTGAAAAGCTATTCAGATCAGTATTAAACTGAACACATAAGATAATTACTATACATAAATTTCAAGGCATAAATTTCAAGATGAAATCTCCTCCTAGGAAAACTGATACATTTAATTAGTAAATTAAGTGAAAGCATAATATATAGGAAAAAAGTTCCTGATGGTTATTCCCCAAATAGTAATAAAATGGTCCAACTTGCTTTTACATTTCTACACTCTAACCTTTCCTTCCTTCTGCTGCAATCTGATTTCATACAAGCGTCTTACCTATCACATGTACATTATCTCATAAATATCTTCAGACATTAAATTATAAGGGAACTGAAGAATCGGTCAGATCAAACCCAAACATGTTAGATTCCCAGTATATAGTATTTCATATAGTATGAAATAACGAATATCCTTTAACATGTATTACCATTTGTCAATGCATTTCTGGCAGAAGCTGTGAGCACACGGCAAGATCAAATCAGCACGCCCATCCATGCAGATGCAACATTCCTCTTCATCTGTCAACTGTTTAACCCTGCACAAGAAAATACAGTATTTCCTCCCACATTACTAATAATGCTTTATATTTATGATCTGATTAGCTAAGATATTTCTTCTGCTTGACCAGATTTGTTACTACATTTTT
>JAUBNY010000623.1:320319-358527 GCA_032275445.1 Crypturellus soui | reverse complement strand
GGCCCCGGCGCAGGCGCGCGGGCCGGGGCGCCGTCGCGCCGTGCTGACGCCACGCCGGGCTCCGCCGTTGCCAGGACAGCGGGGAAGCCGCCTCGGCCTGCGCCTCCTCGCGGCCTTTTCAGTAACAAATAAATAAATACAAACTTGATCAAGGGAAGGAAAACTAAAGCAGTTTAGGAAGGGACACGCTGGAAGTCATCCATATCCTGGTGCGTCTCGGGTTTTTTTTAATTTCAAGAGGAGAAGCGGAGCAGCCCTTCCCCTTCCTGCCGCCGCCCGTTCCCACGCAGCCCCACGTCCTTCCCCGGGCAGCTGGGAACGGCGCGGGGCTTCCTGCGGCCGCCACCCTCTTCAGGGAGGGTCAGCAAACATCTGCGGCGCGGGGAGGCGAGGGAAGGGGCGCCCGCAAGGGCCTTGCACGCAGCGCCGGCTCCTGCGAGGAGCGGGAAGGAATCCCTGCCGTGGGACATCAAACGTCCAGGCACTCCGAATCTTTTGTGAAAATCTGGTATTAAAAACAGAACAAGAACAAAACCTTCAGAAAAGCTGGAGATTTAAGAGAAATTCTTCTCGAAATTTCCGCAGTTAAGGGATTAAGTTTGTGAGACTTTCCCCTTGGCCCCGTAGTGGCACATCAACATGAACTCTGCTACTGCACAGCTAGGAAGCACAGTCTGCACCCTCGCATTCGAACTTGCCCCTGAGCAGGCGCCCTTACACGCACCCCACCGCAGATGTGCTTTTACCTCAACTGCAATCACAGAGCTCCTTGCAGCTACATACAGAATAGTGCAGCGGGTTCGTTTTAGCTGTTGTTTCATGCTGCCGGCATGAAGGTTCTGTAAACTACGAACCATGCAGCAGCTCTTTGGGCACAGAAAGGCAGGCAGATGTGGGCGGCAGCCACACCATGGTGTTGTGTTCTGGCTGCAGGTGAGGGTCGAGCCTTTTTTTCCACAGGGAGCCTGTAAATCAGCAGCCATAGGACAAATCAACTACAAATATAGGCCAGGCTTCAAGATACAGCTCAGGATCAGAGATATCCACATTTCTAAGTAAATGGCAGAAGGATTTACAGGTTGAGGCAAGCAAGAATGGATGGGAAAAGTAAACAGTTTGTGGCACAAAAGCTCTTATTTAGAGCTAAAGCAGAAGCAACAAAATTCCAACCTCAGAGGAACTTGAAAACAATTATCTTAGTTTCACAAATGCTTGTGAGAGAAAAGTTAGTACCTGTGAAACAGAGGTAATATTAGTAGGGGAGCAAGAAAGCTGGATTGATAACTACTTCTTGAGGATTGAGAAAATAGAAAATACTTCCTAAAATGTGGAAAGGATACAGGGGAAGGGAAATGGTAACATATGACAAGAAGGTTCGTAATTACCTGGTGTCCATTAATGTTGTCTCGCCTCCGTCCTTAAGCCTGTTTTCTGCTTCAACACCATTACGACAAATGATGCCTGTGACCTTTCCTCTTGGCCTCACTCCTGCTCTCTCCCTTGGCACAGCGTCATCCCTGCCATCAGGGGCAAGGACAGCTGCACAGGCTCCCCACAGTGCTCACCTGCAGCGAGGAGACCACTGCTCAGCCCACTAGATCGGCTGTGCTTGATGCTCTCGCTTCACCGTGGCACCTTGCAAACTGGATGCTGAAATTCTGGTGACGGACATCTCAGATTACAGCAGTTTAGAGCTGCACTGAATCACAGTCCTTCTGCAGCAATGTAGCTTTAGCAGCAGGGAGCCATGAAGCGTTTCTGAGATAACTTCACACACATACACTCCTGCTCTATGTACACTATTAGCAATAAACTAAAACTTGCTGTCTAGGGAATATATAACCACTGCACAATTATTAAATGTCTGTGAAACAGAAAAATGAAAGTTAAAAAACAGTATCCTACACTGCAGAAAAGTGCTTATTTAGTAAATTGCTATTGTTGATCTGCTATATCTGCTAATTAATTCTATAATATTGTAGTTATATGATTTGTTTTCCCTGTGAGAAAGTTTTCATGAGAAAAACATTGTCCAGACAAATGTATCTATCATACTTTATTTTCTTATGAAATACTGTAAACATCCCATATCACTTTATCACAATAGACTCTAATAAAGTGAATTATGATATAGTGAAGGTAACCAAGACAGTTATTAATTGCTGAATATATTTAAATACCAGCATCTTTGTACCCTTCTATGGGTATCTGAATGACAGTAGGTTGACAATTTGCTTTTTACTCACAAATGGGCTTCTGTTTGTAAACAAACTTCCTTTAAACAGTGTGCAACTATTCAGTGGAAATAAATAAATCTACATGAGTAAGAGCTACAGTAGCAATACTTTTAGTCATTAATTTAGCAGTCATCCTCCAGCTGGATAAAAAAACCTTTTCTGTTACATATTGATCTGAATTCTATTCAAATAGTTACGCACTGCATCTCATTTAATAAGGTTATTCCTAATTCTTTATTATTAAAAATGAAAAATGAGCAACAGCTACAGATGCTTCATTTATTTCAAATAACTGAGATTACCATGTTCTAGCATTTATAGCTAGAAAAATCTAATTATTAAAACATCAATTTTTCATATATTAAGACAGAGAAAACATTTATCCGTCGGCCAGTATTTACAGTCACCCATTTTTAAAAGCATTGCTGATTTCTGTGTGCTCCATTTTAAATGTCTAATAAGAAATGTACATTCCTCCTCTTAAACTTCTGCTTCTACACATTTTACCGTGGCTTCAGGCTTGGTTTTAGATTCTTCTACCTTTTTCCCACTATTCTTTGTTTCCTTCTCAGGTGTTTTGTCATTTGTCTTAGCCTCTTTGAGAGCAGTAGTTTCAACCATTTCTTTTTGCTGATTCTTGTTGGAAAACGGGAAGGTTTTCTTATACCTTTAAATAAGAAAAAAAGGATAATATAGCAGAAGGACTGATACAGTTTGGTTTAACCACTGAACAAAAAACACAAAATAAGTAAAATAATTTTATTCTGTCAGGTGTAAACATATTTCTTTAGCTATATGTGTAAATATTTACTAGTTGTAGCCTGCTAGTTAATTCTGTCCAAGAGGGAAAAAAAAAAAAACTTACTTTTTGATATAGCAGACTGCCAGAACAACTGAAGTAATGAAGAAGATCACTGCCAGTACAAGGAGAGCCGTGGGGATACCTAAAGACAAAAATAAATGAGGTAAGTATAGAGATTTTATATAGACTTAATTCTACCTTTCTGAAGGCTCATGAAAATACAAGACTCTGGTAATAGCAGTCCAGTACAGGAGTTGCATATACATGCACTCACATAAGACGACAGGTATGACTAATTACAAGAACACAGACTGTTTTTTCGTATAATCAGTATACTTCTCAGTTTACTTATTCATACCTCACATTTGGAGAACAACAAAACGCTTCTCTCCTTAAAACTTTCTTGGCTGCTTTTTCATTTTTAAGAGGTACCTGAGCTTCCTATTACTCTGAGTACATGCTGCTTGTTACCTTTCTCAGAAAGTACCTCCTGCAATCCATGTTAACCATTATGAACTATTAAGATGTGAACAGAAAGTATAAAACCATATTTAGGCCTTACTTACACTTTATAATTATTTTTAAAAGTTACTTAAGTAATGTATATGGCCTTTACCTCCAAAGACAACACCATCATTCTTAAAGGCAGCATGCAAAGTGTAGTTGGGAAATTGAAGCTGGGAGTATTCCTCTGGATTTTTTGCAGTAGTTCCCTCTGTTGTTAATATAGTTTCAGTTACACATATTACACGAAACTTCACATTTTTCAGTGGTTGTTCTGATACAGTTGCATTAGGCACTGCTGTGATGTTCGCAGTCATGTCTGAGCTAGAATATGTAGGTAGGTCTGTTGATTCACTTGATGAAAATGGTACAGGGGTACTTGGGTCTGGTTTACATGAATTAACGTGAACATCTGGAGAAGGGAAAGGAAATACATAAGAATTGGGTTGGATGTTAATTTTGCACTTACCTAAGGTAGAGCACACCTGTTCAGAGATTTTTTTTTTTTTCCCCTTAGAAAATTATTCTTTGATTAGTCATGATAGGCTTATGCAAATTGGGGCATGCTTCTTTCAAACATGTGACTAACACCATGATTATGTACATTTTTAATGTTATTCACATAGCTCAAGATGTTTCTGGGTAACTGAGGGAGACCCTTATTTTACAACTGCATACCAGACAAGAACCCTTCTGAAAAGTACTTCAAATTATAACCCACATAAACAAAGCATGACCCATGCAGAGCAGGAGGCTTACCTGCAGATAGAAGTTTAAAAAATATTTCAGTTATATAACATGTTCTAAATAAATGATTGCTCATATGTTCAAAACATATGCATATGCTGCTGACACTTGGAACACTACACTGATTTCCTGGAAACAAAAGTAGTCATAAGACTTCCAGTAAATCAGACACCAAAGAGATACAAACAAGTGACAATTCTAATAGGTGCTAAAAGAAACTAATTTCAGGCATGCTCTGGAATGCAGTTATTTAAATAATGGGAATATAATGGTTGGACTCAAATGATCTTATGAAAGGTCCTTTCCAACCATAATGATTCTATGTTTCTATGATTGTTTCTATAAAAATGAGGTTGTAAGTGAAGCTTTATATGTAAATGGAAAAATCTGAGCTCTGAACCAGGCTCCTGTGAAAATTCATGTTTTCTAATGAAGTTCTATATTCTGAAAAGCCATAAATGTTTCACTAAAGTATCAAGCATATTACAACATAAATAACAGGGGAAACTACGTATGTACTGTTCTTCAGATGAATCCCCGTGGAGAGTCTGATGACGCAGTTTCATTCACAGAATAAAAAGCTAAATGACAGAGGCTTTTTACATTTTCCACTATGGTTTTCAAAAAAAATTTTTTTTTGCATTATAATCGCAAATAAAACTGACAGGAGATTGAGCTTCTGCCAACTACTTTGGGTAAGAAATACCTATTTCCTACCCTAAGGCAACAGTCTGGCTATTATGATAAAGAAATATAGAATCATCACAATGTAACATATATATTATTTACCCTATTTTTTTAACTATTTAGCAAACTTAATTTTCTCCAAATATGGAAAAAGCTTTTTTTTTTTTCAATTACAGCAAAAAAAAGTAACTTATCAACCTTCCCAATATTTCTGATGCAGAATGATGCATAATATATTTCATGCCTTGAAAATGTATGAAAATGTAAGAAGCAGAGGTAATAACAGTATACACAGAAATGGCTAATTTCAAAGTCTGCTGGCTGGGGACGAATTCATCTATGCATCCATAAAAAAATCCACAAAACCAAAAACTATTAACTGTAGAGAAAAAAATAAGCTAGCCCAATCATGTCTTTTTAACTTGACAGATTAAACAGTAGTTCATTTCTAATGATGTCTTTTCCCTCCCAGTGCCTCAGTGCTTTTTTATTAGCCTTCAGATACTATGTAATCTCACAGCTACTTGTATTACCTACCCTGCTTCATCAAAATGATTCAGCAACATCAACAAAGTCTCTCTGGTTAAGTGGCCTGAACAGTCTTACCCTTCAGTTTTTAATCAGCTGAGGGACATGGTCGCCAGATGTGAGGTGACAGGGCTATAGGCTGCTAGAGGGAACTCAACAGCTCTGGTAACTACTTATCTTTGGTTAATAATACAGAAGTCATTAAAAACAGTACCACTTTCTCCATCTGAGAAGATGTAATTTCCATCAAGCCCCAGTTTCCTCTGCTGTATCATCCAATGCCAGAGATAGATAAAGAGTCAAAAACTAGGAGGGGAAGGGTAGTTCTTTTCAAAAATCGGGTGATGCAAATTGAAGTCTTGCAGAGGAAGCTATTTGATTTTATTAACAATAGATTGTGAATCTATCTGATTTTATGGATGTTCACTTATGATAGCTTATATTTTAATGCATTTATTTTTTCAAAAAAGATTCACCCTCATCTCAGGAACCCCATTCCTGATCTTTATACAAAATACATGCACACAGGCACGAACTACTAATGACTTTGAGAGCTCATCTGTTTTTTTAAATCAACATGCCTAGATAATCAAAACATATTAAAAGTATTGAACTGATATGAGAGAATGGTAGAAGCATCTACTTTTCTAAGAACTGTAATGGCAGCAACAAATTATTATTGAGCATTAACCAAACAGACTTATGGACCTTTTCTATTTGTATTTCCTGAGAACGTTTTTCCCAACAAGCATAAATACAATGAGATATCTCAGATCAAGAAGGATAGAGGCAATAAATAAGAACTCAATCATCTTTTTTATGCAAATTTGAAAAAAAAAAATAAAGCTAAATATTAAACATTAAAACGGAGGTGCCATGCTTACATACCTGAGGAATTGAAGCAGTAAACCTTGAATGTTTTGAAGTGTTCAGCATTCCATGGTACTAGTCCAACATTGCCCTTACCACATTTCTTGTTGGATGTTATCCGAGGAATGACAACAAACCCATCTTTCACCCATCCATAGCTACAATAAAAAGCATCAATCCTTTTCATATTGTATTTGTTCATAGCTTCACATTGTGTGAAGATTCTTTTATTAACTGATACTAATTGATGTCTCATACCTGCATGTTTCAAAGCCGTATTTCAAAGCCTTTTCAACTTGGTCTTTACTTGCCAATTGCAGATTCAGTTGACCGCACGCATTACTTGCATCAGAGAAATTCACTTTATCCTCAAGATAAATTCCTATGCCTGCAATCCTGCAAGGTGAAAGCATGGAACCTGTAATTTAGACATAAATATTCATGATTAGTACTACTTCAATGTTAACATTTATTTCTTATGCAGCATTGCAGATAGCATTTAACCAGGTGGCACATAATTTAAAATTTTTGGCATAATAACAGTAGAAAAGTAACACAGAAGAAGGCTTTTTTTTTTTTTTTTTTTAAGAAAATACTTTTTCCTCAAAACAGTGGTCCAGATTTTCAAAGAGCTTGACTGTTATTAAATTAAGGAATTTTATATACAATTGGCATTTCAGTCAGTATCTGCAGTCAACTTATTACTAAAGATGTTGTTACTTGTTACACTCATTTATGCAAAATCAGAAAAGTAATTAGGCAGTCCTCTCCCCCATAAATATAACAGTTGTACTGAAGCATTCATTCATTCAGTATACCAATCTCACCATCATAAGTTCTACCAAAGGTGTTATACGTAACTTTTCAAAGAATGAATAAAACCACAAGAAAACATGCCTAAAAATTTGGTCCTTATTCCTTCTAAATTTATCTTTTTATCTTTTTTTTTTCCTCTAGTTTGGCATCATGTTCTTTTTCTTTTCTCTCTGTTTTTTTTTTTTTTTTTGTCTCATCCATTCAGGTTCTTCAGAGAGCTCTGCATTCATTAGCATTTCCTGGCACAGGGTAGAGCCAGTGAACACACACTGCACGAGGAACCAGAGATGCATTGCTGCTCAGTGAAGATGTTCATGTAGGTATCAAGGACCTCAAATCTACCCAAGCAATTCCCGTAGGAAAATGACTTTTACTGTCAAATGTCTTCCAGCCAGCCGGCCTTCATGAACATCCTCTTCTATGGATTTATTTTAGCCAAGGTACTTCTGCATCAGACAGATGCTCCAATGTTTACCTTTCTGGATTCCCTTTTGCTCCGTACTTTCTTTGGAATTGTTATTGGCTTCCCAAATAACTTTCTCAGCTGTGAAGGCAGATTCCACTATTACTCTTTTTTTGTTGTTGTTGTTTACAAGACATTTCTCCTGTAGGATTTGTGCCCAATTCCTTTTTTTCCCTTTCTCCTTTTCATGTTTTTCACTCTTATTGCTTACTTCATGTATTATTTTCCTATCTTTCCTACTACTTATCTATCTATTTAAATCTAATGTTGAAGATGAAAGTTCCTTAGTGATCAATCTGTTTTACTGAGTAATCTGGAAAAGCTTAAGAGTCTTAAAACAAGCCTCAAAAATGCCACAAGACAGGAAGAACATTGTTCAGTATTTTTAAGGTGTGGATATTAGCTTTGCTGTGCAACCTCCTTGCCCTGCCGCAAGTTCTCACTCAGATTTGTAAGAGATTTTCCCTTGGCCTGTGATGCCAGGGAGCAAGCAAGCCAGTGCAGGTCTGTCCCACAAACCCAAGCTGGGAGCCGAGAGTGGCCACAGGGCAGGCAGAACAATGTCCTCACTGACCAAGGTGCAGCTCCACACCATCTCAGCAGGTCCAGTTTGGTGACAGTGACAGGTTTCACCAGCAGTCCCAGGCAAAGCACAGTATTGAGTCAGGTTCAGGACTCATCCAGAAACTCCATTTGGGAGCAGCAGGAGACAGCACTACATACAACACATGCTGAAGGTGCATCCTGGACAGTGCAGCCAGGTGCAGCCAGGACAGTGACAGCCTCGGCTGGGCACAGGTACAACACAGCTCAGGCTGGCATTACTATCAGTCTTGGGCTGAAGTGGAACTCCTGGACCACTGAGGATGGGTGCCCAGGTGAGGACCCAGGTGAGGCAGGTAACCAGTTAAAGAGGGTTCTAGCAGCTGATAGCTAAAAGTGGGTCGTCTAAAACTCAAACTCTCCATTTCCCCAGTAAGAATTATTCAATGGCTGGAAATTCAAAGGAGACAACTGTGGTTAGGTAATCCAGTCCTGTGGAGTTTTAGTAGGACCCTAGTTAAGCATCTAATTCCATTGGTTTAGATGTCTGGATTTCCTTCAGAAGCCTCTTAATAGATAAGAAAATCAAATCTCTTCATTTTCTTTTTTTTTAAAACATCAATAGAAAAAGCAATTCCTTCTTGAAATTAATAGTAAAATATCCAAAACGAATTCAGTTATCCCAGATGTGTATAAGGTATCTCCAGATATCCTAGGAGCTACTGGGAGACTAGGCTAATCGATCATTTACATTTGTATTATTGAAGATGAATGAGAAGACATCCAAGTTTCACTAAACACATTGAAGAAAAGTTGAAGACTATCTTCAGAATTTAGACATCACAAAAATATGGGTACACAATAATGCCTGGCGGAGAAAGGAGGTTTAGCTAGAATAGTATGATGAAATCGATACTGACAGTTGCCTGTGTTAATTTTTCAGACAGTTTAAGTAAAATAGGAACTTTTGCAATGTATTAACCAGAGAAAGGCACACTTGTCCTGAAGATGAACTAAAACATTCTTGCCCAAATTTTCTTCAGTGTTTCAAATTAAGACAGTGTTACAATATTGTCAAATCAGAGCAGAGGAGTTTGCACTAAAGACAGCATTTTATCTCTGAAGCACATAACTGGTTTTACGCGTGTCTTGCTATCTGAACAGAAGCACTGTGGTGTATTAATAGAAAATAAAATCACATTCCAGCAGATCTAAACTTAATCCTTAAAGCATTACCAAAAATTAAAAACAAACAGTTCTGTAGCATTCGGGAAGCACTCAAAATTATCAATTGATTAAACTACACAAACAGTGAAATATTTTCCCTATTTAGTATTTTTCATTGACTTCTGAAAACGCTGTTGTTACAAATACCAGCCAACACATTAATGCACATTCCTCAACTCTCTCTCATTATTTGCAAATGTAGTTGGATTCTAAAGCACTTTAGATCTTTACTTTTAGTACTTTACTTTTAAGCTAGATTTTAAAAAATGAAATTTTACATACCTGTTATGAAGTAATTTTGAACCATGAATATCATAACCCACAATAAAAACACTGCTGAGGTAGCTCCAAAATACGTTGCCATTTTCAACAAGTTGGCTACCTGAGAAATCCAAGGTCTCCTGTACTAAAGAGAATTAAAAAATACAATTCTATTACACCACCTTGAGACTGCCTTTGCAATGACTTCTTGAAAGCAACTTGCTGTCACTGTGCTACTTTGTAGAAAGAAGGTCAGAGCAAGTTTGTTGACTGTCCTACTCAAAGGTGAGGTCACTAACTGGAAATCCCTCATCTCCCTCTACATTTTCTTTCATGTAGGGCACTCTGGAAAATTTAACTGCTGACTCAGAAAACACAGCTGAGGAAGGGAGATAAGACTGTTAGACTGCTAATTCAGTAAACACTTTGAAAAAAAGGTTTTCTTTTGCTATTTTTTCCTGTTTTACTGATTAACAGCTCATTACTCATACTGTCTATTCAACTGGTAAATAGAAAGGATTCTCTATTGTGTCAGAGCATGCCAGGCAGTTATACAGAGACCCCAAAATCAGATTTTTTCTTCTAGTGTGGAGAGAAGTGTACTTTTACCTTCATTTGCCTTAGAGTTCCAATGCAAAGATTTGCACCATAATGCAGAGGTTGTTCCCTGCATTATAATATTAACGCATAATTCCCTGCATTATTGTACGGACACTGGTGGTAGCCAGTGGTTTCACTGTTCCCTTTTGTGAAGCTCCAATAACAAATGATTTCAATAGATTGATTCAAACCATGAATTACCTTGGCAGCTGTAACTTCAAAACTTTCAGGAACTCTTAGCAGAGAAATTTTGCAGGGATTTCAACAGAGCAGGAATACACTTCAAAAGATCAGCTATATTTATACTATTCCTGCCAGATGTTTGTCCAACCTCTTCTTAAAGACTTGCACTGACAAATTCTTAACATTTCATTACATGATCTTTTCCAACACTTCACTACTATTCACCATCAAAGTTTGCCTAGCCTAAACAAAATTACTCTCACTATACTGTAAACCTATAACGTCCTTTCCTACTGGAAATGGATATGGCAAATAGATTGTTATTCTTTGCAACAGACTTACGTAACTGAAAACTTATTCCTCTGCTCTCACTTCTATTTCAACCAGAAACCTCAACTTGTTCACTTTTTTCCCTTGAGCCAAGTTGAATATTAATTAATGGATTCCTTCATCTGCTTATATAGTTTTTAAACAGCATAATATCATTCACTTGTGTAGAGGTTGTGATTCAGCAAACATTTAGATCCTAGATCCCAACGCTGTTTGAAAGTTCTGTAAACAGTATATTAATATAAAGGTTTAGCAGTAGGTGCCACTTCAAGGTGCATCTTACACTATGGAATGTTGACACTTAAGACAGTATTAAAATAGTAGATAACTGTTCCAAAATGATGTGGAAGATCACACTTGAACTTACAACATTACAAAAGTCTTTAAGATGGTCATGGATCTTCATCTTGTTTAGTACAAAGATCATATTGATTATGTGTATAATTAGCATTTGATACAATTATTTACTGCAATGCATAAAGGGAAACTCCCCGCATTTCAGTTCAGAAAGGCCCATGTTTTAAGCTACTGTTAAGGACTGCTAAGCAAGATTTTGAACAGGGGAGAAATAGACTTAAGGGCTGTCTACAACCATTAGATTGTCTGAACAGATTGTCTGAACAAATTGTCTTTTTCCCTAATAACAGTCATTTCTTCCAAGGTTGTTGCTGCTCCAAAGTCTTTCTCTGTGAAAGAGACAGCAACAACAGCTTAGTTCTTTGTGGAAATGGTGTTTTTACTACCTGCTGATGGCAGCAGTTCTGCTCTGCACATGGGCCAGGCTTCCGGGACCTCCCAAGCCAACAAGAACACAAAGCAAATAGAAAATTCGAACCTTACACTCGGCCTCTTTTGGTTAGAAATCTCCGTTGTGGCTTTCAGTCCTCAGCCTTTTCTGCAACAGGCAGCCTCTCTCCAGGATATGCCAGCTTCCTCTCTTGTCTTTTCCAGAGATGATTGGGATGACCCTGCTGAAAAATGCTTTCCCCACTGAAACAGGGGCTTGCTAGCTTCTTTGACAGCAATTTTCTGAAGAACTGAAAGACTAAGAACCTTGGTATGTGCAACATGATGCCATGTTATGCAGACTAGACAATAGGCATTTAAAAATAACACAACATGCAGAGAGAGCACATCTAAGAAATAAATACTTTGAGATGGCAACAGAGAGGACTTTGAAATCATATTTTTATTTTAAAACTCAAGTATGTGATACTATACAGTACAATACCAGCACACTTGTGCAAAATCTTACAACAGTCCAAATTTAAATATGATACACAAAAATAGTGCCCTTTTAAAATTCCTTTTACTAAAAATATCTGTGCTGTGCAAGGAGAAACAATAAACGTGTCATGTTAAAGCAGGAAAATAAATATTGCACCTCAAGAAAACTATTTCAGTGTTAATAGCATAAATAATAAATCTATTTCTTATCCGATGTGAACTTTGAACACAGATGATTTTTTTCCCTGCAGAATGAGCAAATCTAATATCTAGTATCTAAGAGATAAGACTAATTTTAGAATAATTTTTGAGCTGAACTTATTTCTTTTAATCAGAAAAAAACCCAGGTGTTGCCATTAATTAATTGAAGAATGCAAGCAAAACTAACATGTTGTTAGTCACTGTGGTCCATTATTTTTAGTGGACATTTTGCTCAAAATAAGTATAAAAAGAATATCTCCATGTGTTTTTATAAGTTGTTTTATTTTCAGCTTTAATCCCCACTAAAATCCTTTGCCTCTTTCAGTCTATTACCCATACCAGTTAATAAATTCATGGGTAAATTATGCTCTCTTTAGCTATACAAGTAGTTCCATTCAAAATGGTACAACTACTTAAATTCTCCTGTCTTCATTAAGTCTACAAAAAGCCAGCATGCTGAATTGCAAAAAAGAGGACAGAGAACCTGTCCAGATACTGACCTCATTATAAAACTTACAGCCTGCCTAAATTCAAGGTGTTGAAGAGTCCCATTGATATCAATAAGATTCTTTATGTGCTTAAAATAAGGTGTTGGACCCAGATCAGTGTAGATGTGATAAGAACAAATTAACTTGAATGCAGACATTTTTAAATCTATTTTTCTCAGTGTAACATATTCCACATGCCATGATTTTTGGCACTGAGGAATCTGAATCTTCAGGATAACCCACATTTAATTTTTATTGTCTTACAAGGGTATCAACAATATGCCTAAGAATTTGCATGTCAAAGAAGCTGGTTCAAGAAAAACAGGTGTTCAAAGAGCCATTGAGAATTTTTTTTTGAAACAGTTAAGTATGTGACATGTAGTTCTAATAGCATTCTAACTGAACCAGATACGAGGCAATCGACAATAAGCCTGTTCTGTCTTATTCTTTACCAATATACAATTTTAGACCAAATGACACTTTCTCATGATCCTTTTTGAACTTCCTCAAACACTTTATTCCTCAAAAATTATTTTTAGTAAAACACAGAATTCCCAAGTGCTTATAGCATTTGCCGTTTTTCTTTCTTTTTTTTCTTCTTCAACAGTGTCAATGGACTCCTATTTTTTCTTTCTCCATATAATATCCAAATATTTTAAGAAACACATGACTAAGGATGCAACAAGCAAAATTCACCAGCAGGATATTTGTTATGAGTGACAGATAAGAGAATTAAATTTCTGACCTAGAAAACTGTTTTCTTTGCTAGTTAGCTTGAAGTTCAACGTTTACATTGAAAAAAACAAGTGAATATTAACTGTACCTGAATATTAATTACAGTACGTCATAACATCCTTATCCCTCAATTGTTAAATTCCAAAAGAATGCAAGACCCAAGAGTACAAACAAGTGTCAAACTGATTTTCATATTGTGGCTAGGTTCAAACATATAGCAAAGGAAACACAAACAGAATTTATCTTCAGTCAGAAATGAGATTCTTCAGGTACACATGATCTACCTTAAGTGATGTCGATTTTGGTCTCAGCTCTAGACATGAATTTTTAGATAATGGCTTTACGTTTTGCAAATGGCTTACTGTTTTGCAATTACTTATGTCTAAAGATTTCAAATTTTCAAATTCTTTCTCAATTCCCTCAAAACTTTTCATTCCCAAACAGGCAGAACAATCCAAAAATCTGGCCAGGAGATTAATCTAGAATGACCTGCTAGTTTAATCTTGAAGGCATATCCCAATACTAACAAACTCTGCATCAGACTCTGAAAATGAATACTAAGAACAAGCAGTGACCTCATGAAAGTCCTCACTGCTTTCCTGTTCTCATTCAGGGAGGAACCTGCAAGTTTTCCCTGCACACAGTATTGTGGCCTGCAGCAGATTTCAAACTAAAATCTATATGCAGTGTTAGCACAGGATGGAGTCCGTTCAGAGTGGTCACCTGTCAAACTTCCACATTCAAGAATGCACATCTAATCGTGTAAGACAGTAATTACTTTTTGTTGCAATCGTTAGTGACTCTGAACTTCATGCACTGTACTTCATACATGTATTTAAAGAAGTGGTAAAATTACAAAGCATATAGCTTTGATCTATCAGAAATTTCCAGATGAACTGGACAATATCATTTGTGCCACCTACACCCCATTTTAGATTTTGCCGAGTAACCCACTCAATGAAGTGGTCCTATTCTTAAAGTATATCATAAAATATATATGTGTTTGTACTAGCACTTCATTTAAATGATAATTTCTCTTATGAAATTATATCAGCAATGCATTTGGTCTGATAATATAATTTTACCTTCCATGAAAGGCCTCTATTTCTACCCAATAATTGTGAATAAAAAATTAGACTATTAAAAACCAAATTACTTAAATGTCAGTAATACTTAAACAATAATCAATAAATTCTGGAAATACTAAGGTAAAATAAGTAGCTCTGCAAATGTAGTTTTTGATCTTCAAAATCATAAGACAGACATCAATGTCCTGTGCAAATATTCCTTTTAAATATCTTTGTGGTTGCTGATTACTGACACAACCTTATGATGACTCAATACTACTTTATTCCTATCATTCATTTACAATTAGCAGGACAGACAGACGAAAGTATTTATCAGATAGCCTTTTGGCAAGCTGTGTTCACAATACATTTCCAAACCTGATTGTGCTGAGTAACTCATGTGTCTTAACAGATCACACTTAACAGCCAGAAAGATGACTAAGTACTACCTTTAACAACTGTGTTCTAACGTGTGCTTGCTCAGGTACCATAAATGTGGGTTTGTTCCTTTATTATTCAGTGCGTTGCTCATGCCGAAATCCTGAGGTCCACCAGGAATATTGATGGGCAGCAGAACAGCTGGCCTTTCCTTCAGGTCCCTCTGATTTTTCATCACAGGAGTTGTATGAATGGTAGATCCATAACACCACAGCAAAAATGATTAACGCAGGCACTACAAGCCATATCACATTCCAGTTTCTACACAGTTTGGGATATAGTATATGTAAATAATTAATGATGACTTCAAGTCTGCTGTAAAATGAAAAAAGCACAAATTGATTTTATTAAGCTTTTAAATTTGAATAATTTCTTAATTGGACCTTGCATTATCTTTCTTTCAAAAAGAAACAACTTATTAGTGAGCAACCACATTGCTAGGTTATTTCAAAAAGAGCTGCAGACTCAAATAATGGTGGTATTTGCAAGATATGAAAGGGCAAAGGACAAATATCAAGCCATAAACTTGACTTCTATTTCTTCTGCCTGACAACAGGGTAACCTCAAAACTTGATAAGCTTTCAAATTCCACTTAGTTCATAGCTTGCTTGGTTAAACTATTAGAAAGAAAACATTTCCTAGTATGGAGTTTCACGACTGGCAGTGGGGTGGCCATCTTTCTGAACATGGCTTGAATATCAAATTAACAGATGTTTAGAATCACAATAAGCTTGGAATTAGTTCTTTGGGATCAGGTAGGGATCCCTACCTTAGCTTATGATTGAACACATTACTGTCTTTGGCCAGTCTTCAATTTCTCTGCAATGCAGAAGTCTCTGCATTTAAAATGCAAGAAATTCAACGTATATTGAGAATAGAGTTGGTAGAACCACCAAACAAACTTAAATAACCTCAAGAACAGCTAAACATTTCAGAACAGATTTTCAGTTGGGATGATGACAAGCTGAGGATTCAAAAATTCCCAATAGAGGAACAGCACTGGATACCAATGAAGGTAATAAATACATTCTTCCACTGAAAAGCAGGGTATTTTGACTCCAGCACAGTGCTCTTCTACAGCATCTATACAGCTTCTAAAGGACCAGGGCAGCTGCCTGACCAAGTCAGCGTGCAAGATGAAAAATTCCTGTTAATCTGCATTCACCTTAGAGATATATTGAAAGACTCATCTCTGAATAGAATTAAAACTTTCCTAAGACAATGCATGCCCACTGGGAGAGGTATGTTAGCATTTAATGACCTTCTGTAGGATAAATGATGTTCTGTAGGATCTATTTTACCTAAAACCAAAAGAACTACCACATCAAGATAAAGCACATTGATGTACAAACATCAACATAGTTTCAACTGAAAATGCCAAAATATAAGGTTTTACATTTGTTACTGTATTTTCTTGAAAGATACCTTTTTGTGAAAGTATGATTATTTCAAATCCTAGATTTGAAGGAAATGTAAATATAACATAAAAGACTTGGTTGGGTACCTCAAACAGGGAAAAAGATCAGCATGTAGACATATTATATTATGGTCTTACCTGCTTTTCAGTTTTTTTATCTCATCTTCATTTTCACTTTCTTCATGCTCATCGTGACTTTCTTTTGGTGTCTCCTCATCTTCTTCCTTCAGTTCTTGAAGTTCCTTGGTTTTCTTCAAGCCTTCCTGATAGCTTTAACAGGTAAAGCATGTACATTTAACAGGTAAAGCATGTATGGCTGTACATGACAAGCCATATATTTATTACATGCAGTAAAACACAAGTAGCAGAGATGCTGCAACACTCAGAAACAAACAAAATGAGCAAGAGGCCATGAATATGCTCTGCACAGAAACCACTCTCCTTTAGCAGAAGATTACATTAGCTCTGTTACAAAATCTATCTTCTTGCAAAACAAAGAGAGGCTATAGTTCTCAACAGAACACAATTCCTGAGTATTGTACAGAAGGACTTCTTGCTTATTTGTCTTGATTTTTTTTCTGTGAAGCATAAATGCAAATCAATGCTAAAGATAGATGACTTGTTGTTTTCTGCAGTATGAAATCAAAAAACTTTTGTCCCACGCTTCACATAGTACAAAGTTCTTTGCTTGCCATTTGGAAATGGACAGATGTGAAAAATTAATTATTTCAAATCTTGCTGTGAAAACCACTTTGTCATCCACAGGCCACGATTTTACTGCAAAAGTTAATGTCTACTCTTTATTCATCTCCACATCCACTTTTCAGAAAAAAAAAAAAAAACATTTTAGGCAGCTGTTTCAGATTATCTTTCCATGAAGCTGAATATTATTAACATATATCCTCACCCTTTGTTATAGGCTTCCTCCTCTATCTTGGCTTTAGTTTCAGGATTGATCTCTTCCAATCCACTCTGTGTTAACACAGAGGTAGAGTTTTCACAGTCAGCCTCTCCATTAGACTTTCCACTGCAAAGATGAAAGAAATCGAGAAAGTGAAAATAACACCACTGAGTATTTCAGAAATTTGTATATACACATGCTTTCCAGCAGAACAATTTTGTTTTGCTTATTCATATAACTATTATTTTTGTTCTAAAAGCAGTACTATGTAAACTCATAGAACGACTCATGAAATTTCAATGGAAACTGGATTATGACAGCACAAGTAAACCTGAGAGAACACGCACACTAATGGCACAAAGCAATACAAGATCAGAGGAGCAAAGGTTATGTAGAAAAATACAGTTATCATCAACAAAAGTCAATATTATGTCACTGTCTTCCATACCTTATGCCTTAGTATAATTTCCTCATAGAGTGACATTTTCATCTCATATAAGGTTTTAATGTGTATTGAAAAGATTTAGAGAAAACTCACTTCTCTAAAAGTGCTGGCAGAACAGGAGTAGATGTTAGATTGCTCCTTCCATTACTGGGAGATTCTGACTGTAAATTGAAAGATGGCAACAAAAGTTATACATTTCAAATGAGTCTTCAGTAAAATGGCATTTTTTTTTCCCCCCCTCACACACTCAGAGTCAGTGTCTGTCTACCATAATTATTTTCTTCAAGTACCTAGTCTCTGTCTTCATCTACTGATCACTGGACACTTCTCTCCAGAGTATCTTAGCAAGATTCATTTGTTAGCTGAGTTTTCAATGGAATTAAAAAAAAAAAAAAAAAGAGAGAGAGAACAGAAAAGAAGAGAAGGGGAAAGCAAGGGGGAACTGGAAGGGGAAGGAGAAAAGATTTAGCTTGTCAGCAAAACCCCTCATTTGAACATTCCTAATTTAGAAAACAGAAAACTGTCAGATTTGTAGGGTATGTACCATCTTAGCTCATCCTTGGAAGGTTGGCAGTTTTGCTGCATAGAATTTGTAGATTTTAAACAAAGAATCAAGATGGAATCTGATAACTCTATTAATCTCAGAAAATCACAGAAGTTCTAACACACATTTCTATAGGTTAACTGCATGTTTATATACTTGCCGGACTTTGTGACAATGACTAGAAACTACCACGTTACCAAAGCATCTTCTTCTATGGATTGTAATTAAAATTTTTCTTCTTTTCTGGACAGCCATTTTCACTACTACTTTCCAGCACATTACCATAAATTAAAAGACAAATTGCCTCATCTTGTGTCTAGTATCCCTGTATCAAAAGTAGGCTCTATTCAGATGTATCTCAAGGTGATCATTTTGTGGTAAAAGATCTTGAAAGACTAGGTCCTTATACAACAGAAATTACCTTTAACCACTCCTCTTCCCTGGACAAACAATATGAATGAAAGAGCTCATGTTTTTTCACAAACAAAAGCTTAATCCCATGTAAAAAGAGTTTTGGACAAAAGGCAGCATGCTAAATTGTAAGTTTTACTTACCAGGGATGGCATTGAAGGTATAGGTGAAGCTGTTGGTGACTGACCAGGAATGTTTAAGGAGTTAAATTTAGGAACAACAGCAACACTGACTCTCCTCCGAGGCATGTTCTGTGATAAACAACATTTTTTTTTTCTATCATAAAAGGCAGGCAGAAGAACAATTCTACAGTTTAATAGGGGTGGCAAAGATGCAGGTTAATGTTGGCATGAATCTCTTTGGAGAAAAGAGTTGAGTGCAAAATTAAGATAAAGGACAGTTAGTGCTGTGTACTACCTGGTATGGTATGCACTTTGAGAAATGGATGCTTGTACGGGGATAAAACTCTCTCTCCTTCACATAGAAGGCCTAACAGTGTAAGTCACACAGTAGATATGTTCTGAATTGATATAAACTATTATCTTTTGTTAAGCCAGATGTACAATTGTCCTGGGAAACATGCCAACGTCACAATGTCAGGAAATAACGAAGTTGCACATGAAACTCCTCTCTTGCTATGTACCCATTTTGATATATTCATTAATTATATAATGACATATTATTAATTACAGAAACAAAAACATCCTCTCCCTCCCCAAAATAAGAGTCTTCTTCCCCACACCCTTGAGTTTTTAAATATCTACATAGCTTCATGTAACACTGCTTACATTTCCCAAAGGCTTTGAAAATTCTTTACATGATAAACACATGCTAGTTATATATATTATAGCTCAAGTATAGACCAAATAAGAAATAAACTTTTTTTATTAGCTTTTCTTTGTCTCTGTAAGAGATCAATTACCTCATCCTACGAAATGCAATCTATGGATCCCACTTTCTAAAAATAAAAGTATGGCAGCATCTAATATCTTAATTGTAATGCATATCTAAACATATTTCTAGCTTTCTACTCTGGATAACTATGTAAAAGGAATTAATCACAGATTTACAGATCTAGCATACTTAGAAGACGCTACCTACCCTATCATCCTATCATTTTAGGCAGGATCTACTCTACCTTTGAACATGATATTATTGATAATAAAAACGGTATGTTCATAGAACCTCTAATCACATAGCAAGGCTTAGATCCAATAGTTCAGCTTCTATAAAAACTCACAGAAGAGCTAGAGCAAAGCACAGGATCTGAGCGGTTTTGTGTAGCACAAGCATGTAACCTGGGATTATTTAAGAATTACTTTAATTATTTTAAGAATTAATTTAATTATTTAAGACTTACTCTTAAATACAGAAGCCCCATAATTATTTTCAATTACCATTACCAATCATTACCATTACTGCCTATTTTCATTCTTAATCAAGTATCCAAGATTTGCACTAAATTACATGAACAATATTGAGAATTTACCAGGACTGTGGTTTGAACACAGACTATAAAACTGAATGAGGATAGACAAAGACACTTCCCTACACAAAAGAATTCACTTAAGATGGTTCCCCTTTTTACCTTTCCAACAGTAAGGGACATGGATCTAGATGACCGAGGTACTCCATCTTCTGCATTAAAAAACAGAAGATAAATAATAGTCTTAGATTATATGAAATTTACAAATAAAATGAATAGTATTTATAAACATATACCCTTGCTTATATTTCAAACTCAGGTATACTGTATTTATACCCTGTTTATAGTGATTGTATATTTTTCTGTTACACAATTCCAACCTCAATTACATCTATAGAAAATTGCAGTACCTGCACAAAGTGAAACCATTACCATCTTTACTGAGATCACAAATTAGACTACTATTTGTATCCATAAGCCAGTTTTTCCAAATGAAAAATATTGATACTTCAGTTTCCATCAGCCTAAGAAACGTTGTAAAGAATTTTCTTCATTTTTTAATAATAAAATTTTTCCAGCATCTTTTATCTCAAGAGGTAGATGTAAAAAAAGCCAAAGGCCACACACACACATATATATGTGTGTGTGTGTGTGTATATATATATATATATGTATATATATCAAACATTTTTGGATCCTATCAGAACCTGGTAAGTGATAAGGATTTTAGATTACTGTACTACTCTACTAGAGCATTAACTATTGTTTGAAAATACAAAATCTCTTAGCTGTTACAACCGTACATTTTGGAAATCTACTTCTGCAGAACAGATTCATGATACCTTTTGTGATAAACAGCGCTAGACACTTCACTGCTTAGAGAAAAGACAAACCCTTGAATTTTTATTTATTTATTTTTTACCTGCAGCACCATAGCTTCTGCTAGAATTCTGATTGGCAAGTTTCTTAAACTCCATGAGCTCAGCGTGATCCTTTTCATATGTTCTTTTCAGATTTTCCACATATTGCATCATCACTTCTGTTGCCTTTGACATACGTTTCTCCTAAGCAAAAAAAGAGAGAATACTCAGGCAACCTTTACACTTCTCAAACAAATAACATGCTTCTATGCCTACATAGGAGCCAAATCTACAATAATCACTCATAAAGAGCTACTGGTACCTCCAAAACCAAAATCATCTAAGCTATTTAGAACACAAATGCAGTAACGTATATCCAGAGAATATCATCATTTATCTTGTATGTTGCCTGTCTGTGTGCTTGTTATGCAGCAGATCTGCATTTATTTTTGTCAAAAAGCCTTAGTCACTGACATCAGCCTACCTGCTCTAGTAGGCAGAAGCAACAGTTTTGAATTGCGGATGATACTGCTATGTTTTCATCTATAATTTCTCTGTTCTTGTATGCTTTACAGTTGTCTGACATAATATATTGCCAAAGGCAAGTTACTGATCTAGATGAGATATTGACCCAGAAAAGACATTCTAATTTTTTGTTCCACTGATTTTAACATGTTTCTTATGATGAATATAGCTTTGAATAACATAATTGCTTCTATTGTACAGATGCTGAATAGCTTCATGGATCAACTCCTGTTTGAGCTCTACTTCCCCACTGAATTATGTCTTATCTGATACTATGATTAATCTGTAAAAATGACAAAACTCCAAGGGCTAAAACATCTTACAGCTATGGGTGAAAAAGAGAGAATGTGTGCAGCCAGGATGCATGTTACACATTGGGATAGTCTTACCTGGCGAACGGCTCCAACCATTTCAGCACGGCTAGACAGTCTAGCAGCCAGACGACGCAGCACTGCAATATCCTCCAGCAGCTTTTGGTAAGCTTCTCTGTGCTCACAGTGATGCCATAAGGCAGCTGAAGACTGAATTTAAAATATATGTCAGAGTGACATCATGTTGTGTTTAGTACAGATGAGCTGGCCTGAGCCACAGAAGTTGTACAGACACATCTAAGCAGAACTACATGTGGGCAAATCAGCCCCAAAGATAATCAAGCTGGTGCTGTTTCAGGATGGTGACATGCTACGGTCACATCTTTAAAGGAGTTTGCAGGTTGTGCACATTTACAATACTGTTGCTGAAAAGCATAGCAGAGAAAGACAACAGCTACAATGAGAGTTACAATGTGAGATGTATAAAAATATTCAGGGCCATAACCTGGTCCCAGGATTAAAAGTAGTCCTTACTGTTGTATTTCCTTTACCTCTTTCTTCTGCCTTCAGTTAAGAAGTTTTTCAAGCTACAGATCTCATGTTGTAAGAATAAAATCATTTCAATATCTTGCCTACCTGGACACCTCAAATTTATTGCTAAATAGTGGTCCTATCACCACAGATCAGTCCTTAAACTGCAGTTTCACGTATGCAACTTTGCCATAGACTTATTTCAAGAACTGAACAGAAAATTCACAGTATTTATCCCTGAAGTATGTTAGCAGAAGTACAGCAACTTACTTGTGTTGCACCCTCTCCTCCCCCTCCCCCCCTTTCTTTTTGATAAAGCACACTGGCTCACTGTGGAGGAAACCACTTTTTTACTCTTCAGTAGAGTAGCAAGGGCTTTCCTGTAATGAAGTAGAGCAGCACAAAAGGGAGCTTGGGTTTGAATTTACAACTGGGACAAGCAATCTCAGTCGCATATGTAAAATGTGTATGTGCACATGCATATATACACATGTGCTATACTTCAGAAAAGTTACTCTTGTTTTCTTACCGTAATGGCTGTTTTAAAGTTTTCCAGTTCCTTCTCAGCATTCTCTTCAGTAAGATTTCTCTCTCTCTCAGCTTGGTTAATTCTAGCTTCCAATGTATAGCTATCATTTCTAAAAGCCAAGGAAAGTTGTACAAACACATTCTGTATGGATTAAGAAAATAAAATAAATAAAAGGCATTTTTAAGTAGCATCACTGAAATGTAAAGATTTCAAATAATGGGTCACGTACAAAATATATTTCATTAATGTTGGTGCTTAAATAAATATTGGAATGAAAACCTGAAATATCTGAAAAGCTAGATTGTTTCAAAAATAATTTTTCTTATTTCCTGTAAAATATGAATAAATGTGTTTCTGCCTCTTTTCCTGAATACTTTTCTGGAAGATCAGTGGAGCAGCATATCCACAATGAGGGAAGTATCAGAATCACAATGGATGTTTTCTAGCTGGACTTCCTCCAAGGGTCCCCAAGGTTTTTAAACAGATAGTCTGTGCAGAGGAAGTCCAGGGATGAGCTCACCATTAGCATTGTTTTACCTTAGAGATAAACACTTACCACTAAAGCCAGCAAAAGATTAAGTGTTAACATTTTTATTCTCTTGAATGTTGCATTTAAAGTGTTTCTTTACCAGGTGTGTTATTTCTTAGGATTAATAATTTAGAAAACACAAGGCACCAATAGTTCCATGTCACTGGAGCTATGTAAACAAAGATCTTTTTCTTCACTTTCCCAAAATTTCTATTGGCTAAAAGCAAAAATGTAAACCAACTCAGAATACAGTGTTATTTAGTTTAAAATTTTTAATAATTTAAATATATGATAATACTTTTCAATGTGAAGTTATACTTTATTAAGAATATGAAAACATGTATTTTGCTTTCTCCTAAGTCTTCAAGTATTTTTTTTTAAATTTATGTTGTACGGGGCAATGTCTCTTTCATTAAATTACACTTGTTAATTTGATGGATCTCTGCATATCTTTTTCCTCAGAAATATTTTTTGGCAAAAAGAATCCTGTTATCTAGTTCCAATAATCACCTTTAGATTTATAGTATGCACTTAAAATTGAGGCATACAGAATTAAAGGTGCAATTAAACCACAAGCATAATCTAGATTACACTTATTCCACTTTAGCGACAAATTAAAATTTGGAAATAGTGATAGACTGCAACTGTAAGGACAATCAACCACTGCTTTTAAGGAATGAAGTTTATTCTGCATCACTGAAAGATGTGAAATCAATCATGAGTTACAGACTATATAATTCAGATTAGAGAAGAACACACAGCAGTGGCCCCCTTATAGTTTAAAATTTTAAGACCATACTTACCTCAACTTCTTTTTCAGTAAGTGGAGGGGAGCTAGAAATAAATATATTGATATTTTTAATAATATTTTTTCCCCAAAACAAAGATTTAAATACTTAATTGAAAAGAACAACTTAAAAAAAATCTCCTTAAATATTTTATTTTGTTTTATTGTAAAAACAGTATTTAACTAATTCAATTGAACCTGTTAAAGCTAAAATACTTGTTTTTGTTTAATAAGAGCATAGTATCACTGGTATATTGACCAAAACATACTATAGTTTTTGGAAGCCTGCAAGATGTATCTGCACAATGCTGTGAAAAATTGAGCAAAAAAATAAGTCATTTGTTTGTTATTGCTAGTGATTTATTATCTTTACCTGTTTTCCTTCTTCTAACAGCTGAAACCTCAAATGTACAATAGGGATAAAACTTAAATATGCACTCATTCAATAGACTGAGCATTCCTATTGATCAAAGCATTTTATCTGACAATATCACAATATATATTTTATGATCTTCAAAGCCAGTTCATCATTTGCCTATTTAGTACTTTCTTAGTAAATTCTTCTTTGGAATATTTGATTACAATCAGCAATAGTCTCTTGGACCTTCCTCACCTCATGCATTCAATTAAAGTTTGTATATAACAGTTCCCCCATAAAAAGTGTTCACTGTTAAATTTGCTTGCACAGAGAACACCTGTTTGACACCAAAAACACCTGTTTGCTGCTTCAAACTATCACAGGTCAGAGCTATTTAAGACATAAAAAAAGCACAGATGAAACTAGGAATAGTTCTGGCCAAATACTAATCATTAAAAACAATTCCAAACATGTAAGTATTTTTTGTTATGGTTTTATTTCCCTTAGAGAAGTTTCTACAGAAATAAGAAGAAATATGAAATACGCAAATAAGGAAAGATACTTTACATAGATATATCTATTTAATTAGTGAATGTACTGCAAAATAAAGTTTGTTCAATAACTAAAGATGTTAATGGTGCGAAGTATGAAAGGCATGTGCTAATGAATGCTTCACTTCAGCTTTCTTCCCATATTTCTTGGGCGAGAGCAAAACACTAATTGTAGACTTCTGTGTTATTTTAAACATAAATCCCTCCCAAAAGGAAATTTCATTAAAATTCTATCATAAAAAATGTCATTCAAATGACAGTAAACTCAAATCAGAGGGAATACTTGCATTTCTAAAGGTTTGGACAAATGCCTAGTAGGTATTTGGTTTATCCTGACTCCACCTTGGAGGAGTACAGACTAGACATCTCCTTTACTATAGTTACACTGCACGGTGCATCTTTAGCTATGGGTTCAAATGTTATTATAAGATGTTGCACTGCAATACATCTGTCAATGTAGACATACTACTCAGATTGAAAAGTGGAAAGGGAGAACTACTGAACAACAACAAATGTTAAGCAACCTCTACTAATAGCTGACTGCCTGCACATACCAAGATCAGAGATTTTGCAAGTCCTTTAACTATTTTTTTTTTAAACAACAAAGTCATTTCACTGAAAAATCATCATAGGGAAACTTGCAGAAAAAAAAAAAAAACCTTGCAAAATCCTCACACTCTCAAATGTTATTGGAATGTTAAATGGAAGACATTATCTGGCCTGATTGCTTTTGGAGCATATTTTCAATATGAACATTGAAAACTAACATTTTTAATATGAATTATATCTGTGATAGCAATCCTGAAAACCAGCAGTCAGACCAGTAGAAAACCTGTATAAAAATGTGCTTGGAGGATGCAAGTTAGGGCTAAAATTTTTACAGAGAACTCAATTTTTTCTAAAAGTGTCCAGTTCCTGGAAGAGCATTCCCCAAACTTTTCAGAAAATTTGTACTGTACATTTTAAGATGTAGACTCTCTACTCATGAGGTTCTGACAAGCACAAATTCCAGAATGTGAGCTCACTAGAGACTATTAGTGTGCTTTCAGCAGATGCTCTCTTGCTGCCTGTGATGACGTTTTTACCTTCCAGGAAGAGATTTGTGCACTCGCAGTTTTCGCAGCAATAGATCAGGAATGCTGGGCATGACATCCAAGCTGCTCTTTGTCTCTTCCTCTTCAGTGGGGGAAGGGAGAGGTGAAGGGCCTACAGATATTTTCAAAGAAAAAATATTCTTATAATCATTTGAAAAGCTATGCATTAACAATAAAGCAAGCACCTCACAAGCAAACGGGACCTACTAACCTAACTATGTCCTGTTTGAAGTCAATGGCAATTACACCTCCAATTTACTGGAAGCAAAAATGAACCATAACACTTGCCCATCCCCTAGTACAAAGTGTTACTTCCTTTACTGCACACGGTGAATACATCACTCATCTCTTCTTTACTGCTAAAATAAAGACCACCTGTCTGTCTTTGAGCACTGACAACAGCGATAGCCATTACAATTGTCCTTTCTGCATAAAGAACATCATGTATTACATAAAAAGCCTGCGTAACAATGCAACATCTCCAATAGATTTCACCAATGTAAACTTCTGTAATTGCAACACAGTGCTTACTAGGATGATCAAAATAATTTGGCATAGAGAATAAAACATGATGGAGCCAGTATATTTGATTCATAAGATAGTTATAATGAAGTAGCTGCTGCTTTCCTATTGTTTAAGCAAATTATTACTTTTGTTAAAAAACACTAAGTGGCTATCAGGACAATTCAAGGAAGTAAGTCTCCCTATCAAATAAACATAAGACTTGACCTCTCACTTGTTTTCCCCATTGAGAAGATGCAGCTGACCTTTAACTCTCTAATTAACATTTAAAACAGCAGTTGTCTTAAAAAGGTTTGTGGCACTCCTGAGACCTTGGCTAAAAACCTGGGTAAAGTAATACTTAGCATTTGACAATGCTTTTCCACTTACAAGTTTAAGATCTGCCAAAATTACACGGTAGACTGGTAAAACCGCAACCACTTTACACCCTCAAACGCAAAACACAGCCCACCAACAAAATTCTGGGAAATGATATACTAGCAAAGCAACAAGAACAATGCTACCATATCCAAGAATCCAAAGATAAAATCAATAGAGGAAGAGGACAAGGAGCGTCTTTTAATCTTGTTTTATACAGATGGAAGATGAGATTCTTTTCAGAGATAGTATGAGCTGCTATATCTGTGTAATCGCCCTGTGTAACCAAAACTTTAAGCTCTTATGAAACAGCCCCAAAGCATACAACGCATTGCACCTCTCACACAGTATCCTTCTATTGCTTTTCCCTGTTAGAACACCGCACAGGGCTAAAGGGATGCTCTGGGCTGATGTATGATATGATGTACCTTTTCAAGACTAGGTAAATGTAGTCAAACCAATAGTAAAACCAAAATACAGCACAGGTTTGAGGCAGTCTGCTATAACGTGTAAACAACTTCACTGAAGAACATCTATAACGGCAGCAGTCTGTCAGGGAACAACAAAGCTATGACTCTGGAATAAGGTTAGGACAAAGGAGGAGAAAGGGATTTGAATCTCTGCCTATCCAGCTTTCAATTGCTTCAGATCACAGAAGGTTTGACAAGTTTTGGAACAAGCCCTGTAACTGATTCTACCCCTGTTCAGACTCGAAAGACTACGGAAAGATGTATTCCTTTAGAAAACCTCTGCACAAGTGGCACCCACAATTGTCTCATTTCAAGTAGTACTATAACTGTGAAAGAACAGGATTAATTAGAAAAAAATACTGATTAATAAACAAACATTCCTTCCACCTTTATGATACTGCACCTTTTTCCTGTTCAGCTGCTTCACTAAGCTCAGGAAGTTTAAGTCCAACCAAGTTTTGATTTCTCATCAAAATATGCTCCTGTTAAGAAAAACAGTAGAGTTTCTAAACATACTAGACAAAACAGTTTAAGTGTCTCTGCAATATGAACATTAAATATTCATTTTAGTTAATAGACAATGTAGAAATTCATATTAAATTGCAGTTGGATATTATAATGCATTATATACACACACACAAATACTTTCATATACACATATATAATTTAACATATTTAACATTTAAAATTTTGTAAATACTTTTATTAGCAAAACTCATGGTCATAGAAATAGATATTTGTAAAACATGCTAATTACTCATATATAAGAATTAATTTTTATTCGGTAAATGAAAGTCATTGAAAAATAAAACTTGAATGTAGCTATAATAATGAGCAAGTTCCTCAAATGAGGGGGGTGGGGAATTCAAAAAAGGAGATACATGACACTGTCACTTTGTTGACTTATTCTGTGGGATTTACTCACACCCAAGTTTGGTATGGTGCAGCTGCAAATTAATACTTCATTGTTCCTGTATTCTGACACCATTCCTGACAGACAGGAAAAATGTACTCTTGAGGAACTTTGCTTCCTTATTTCTTCTTCTATCTTCTCACTTTCTACTTTCATATTCTCAAATCTATTTAAAATCCACAAGCACCTACTTTTAAAAAGTGGACAGTTCCTTCTAGACGCAGAGTTCAAATCTCACTTAACTTGAATTGTATCTCATGTTGCACTTGTTTTCCAATTCAACTACTGTTTAACAACTTACAGGACATTCAAAACTATATGGCTCAAATGCCTGTAAAAGAAAATTCCCAGTAGCTGTATACTCAGAATATATAAACAAGAGAAGATGAACAAATCACTTGCCATATCCAAGCACTATGATGTGATTGAAATAACTTGAGCATACAAATGCAGTTTCTTGCATATATCTGCATTGCGTTCATCTTAAAATATTAACTACTGGAGGTTTAAGAAAATATTTTTATCATGCTGTTAAGGACTAAAGCTATTACTTTTTTCCACTTTAAAGGTCCTTTCTGCTGTACACATGCATGTTATTTTCTTTATATTGCTGTCATCTCATACCATTTCTACTTTTTTCCAATACCATTTCAGTTCAATATACTTAAAAATAATTCAGTTGTTAAATAATTGTCTGAAATTGATTGCTGAAATTAAGAATTAAACCCCAGTTTTTTTTTGGCTAGTTGATTCTTGATGAAGCTGAATTTTCTACTGTTTCAAGAATTGGTAACTGTCATTCTGGCAATACTCTAACTGCTCTTGATCTCAGGGACACCATTTCTAAAACATTAGGCACAGAGACATTTTCTGAGTATGTGCAGTAAGCAAAAAAAAAAAAAAAATCCATCCTCTGAGATCTTTCAAATTAGTTTTACTTCAAAGGCCAGTATTCCTGAAATATTCCTGAACAACAGCACTACTGCCCTTGAAAGGGAAAATATTAAGAGGTATAGGAGATTCAAAATCAGGAAAGTGAACCAAGTAAAAATAATTTTTAAATCCAAGGAACATTTACAAATAATATATGATACACAGGGACTTGCAAGTCCTTAAAGAGAAGTATAGTATTGGTCTTCTAATTTCAGTTAAAATTTTCTGCTTATATGCAGGTCTCAGCCCACTCAGAAATCAATCAACCAGTAGGATGCGAGGGCCTCTGGATCCAAGGACAATTCTGAAGGAGCAATAGAAACATAGCGCATAGAGGAGAAAAGGAAATGCAAGAACAGAAGTACCCCTTTTCAAGATGTTTATTGTTACATCCTCAGGAAGGAAAGATTTTTCAGATGCCAATTTTTCTTTAGAAATCAAAATAGGTCATTTTACTTCCCAGTATGCTTAATAAATGACATGACCATTAATAAATAGCTTCCTGCTTATAGGTCATGTACACAATCCAAAAAATATGTATGACAGTATGACAGTTATGCCTAGGGGCCAAAATTGCATGTGCAAGAGCATAGTTGATGTATATTTGAAGAGATAATTTTTTTTGAACAGAATTAAGAGTAGAGTAATTCTACAGAACTTAGCTACAGTCAACAATTTACTGAAATTGAAAAGGAAAAATATGATACAATATTATGTTGGATCTTGCTGAAGTTGCTTTCCATTGCATTAACATACACTTCTCAATGATAAAACTGATATATGCAAGTTCAAAGTGATAAAATATAAAAGTATTTGTAAAAGAGGATATAACTGACGAGCAAGACTCACCTCTCTGAGCTTTGTCAGTTTTTGCATTCGCACGGGTTGAACTTGGATTTGGAGGTCTTTAAATGCTGATGCTTTTAATTGATTGCCAGATTTACTGGCAAAGGTAAAACTTTTATCTTCCTCAGATGGTAATTTAAAAGGTGCTTTATCTTTCTGTCCAGGCTCCAAGCTATCCCATGACACAGCTCGTAGCAGAGGAGGACGGAGTCCGCACACTTTAAATTCAGGTTTACACAAAACTTTATGGTCCCTAGTTTCTGGAACAGAAATTTTTAGCTTTTGGTCTATATTTCCCATTCCTGGTCCCAGTAGGTGGGTTCTTAAAGGAACATCAATTTCTTTTACTTTCTTGACGAATGGTTTTCCAAGTTCACTTTCACACACATTCACGGAACTGTTAAGAGACATTCTGCCACTATCACTACCTGTAGTGGAAGATTTAGGTAAAGGATCCATATATTGACGCGGATCAAAGTTTTCTTTTTGCTCAGAGAGTTTCTCTTTGGAGTTTTCAAAACCAGCAGAACGAGGAACCAATCTTCCCTGAGAAATCTTTCTTTGATCATTCAGCCGTCGATCAATTAATCCTTTAGCAGTATTCTGAAAGCAGAATGATAAATATAAAACCAAGAAACAGCTGATGATTTCTCTTTTACCCTGTCCCAAAGATAGATTTTCATTTTAAAGAGACATTTTCTTTCTCAGTGCTTTTAAACTACATGCTGCTGACAAGTGATTTTAAATAGTACTTGAAAAAAATTAGGAATCTCTTCTTTCCATTTTTTAAATCACCTTCTCTCATTCCAGACTCCATTACAGCAGTTTCACACATAGCCAAATTACTTACCATCTCAATTTAAGGTCGCCTCGAGTACACAGCTTTAACCTTGTATCTTTTAGCACTATAAGTTCTATCTTTGATAATGTTTTCTATTAGCCCCTCAGTTCCCAGAGGAAAAAATTATGAGCTTGTACACATACAGTTATTTTCCTTCCATGTTTGTCATGTCTCTGTGTCCCTTTCTACTTGCCTTTTTACTGGTATTTTCAATTGTATATAACTGAATGCCACTGGAAAGATTCATTAATACAGATTTCAATATTCTGATGAATCCATACCTTATTTTTTTAATGTTCGGACATTTTTGAATTACAATTGTATTACAATTTATTCTCTACTCTTCTATTGTTCCCTGGGATAAGTAATTTGCATGCTTTTTAGGTGCATAGGACTGGCAGCTTAAACGATATGAGAGCTAGAAGTCAGAAATAGGGCTCTTGCTTACAGACTTTAAGGCAGGCAAGGCAGGCCGTGGCATATTTCTCTTCCTATTCTCACTGTGATACAACAGAGATGACTGAGGCAGGTGCACTGAATAGATGCATGCAAATAATTCAAAATCTTACTGTACGCATTACCACAGGCTGTAATTCAGCTACAATCTCCACAGCAGAACATGTGTCCAATCTTAGCTACTTTGGTACAGTCCGTATTTTGGCTTATGGTACCTCTGTCAATTTGGTACCAATATGGTACCAATTTAACACAACAAACCTCTTAAAATGCTTACCTCTGTAGATTGCCTGTCATCTTCTTTCCCAATTCTGTTATTCTAGCAAACAAGTGAGTGAGGGAAAAGTTATTTGTTTTACAAGATTTTCTTCCACATTTACACTGCAAGTCTTACATAAAGATTAATCTACATAAAATCTACATAATATGCAAATCTTATATAAAGATTAATTTATGTCCCCATAGACTAGCATGATATTGGATCTTTCCCTTTTTCAGTTCTTTGCAGTTCTCTGATTCTTCAGCACTCATTACAGCATTTTGGTCTTCAGATTTAACATTCATCACTCCCATTTGGCAGAAAAAAGCATGTCAATGATCCTATTTTACTATACAAAATGATAATGAAAACAATCTTCTTTACTTAAGGATGAATAGGACAGATAATATGGTAGTGCAATGATCAGTATACTGTGCAGAGTATTCAGCTTTTTCTTACCTGCTCCGGAAACACTGACTCTACACTAGTGGTTGTACCTAAATCAGACCCTAGAAAGACAGGTAAATGATTAATTCTGATTTTTTGGCTACAAAATTTACTAGAACAACAACAAATACATGCAAACATATCAATATACACTACATGAAGGTCAAAATTGACATGTATAATATATGAAATTTATAAGGGAAAAAATAAAAGCTAAAATATGGTACGTGAATGACTGTTAAAGCTTCAGTTATTAAAAGGACAAAAAAATATAAAACAAGTCCCCTAGTTGCATCATAGGAACAAAAACACAATATACAAAAATATATAAAATGTATAATGTTGGCATTAATGAGTTCTGTCGTACACAAGGACAGACATTTCTGAAGTTATAGGGTCTGACTTCAAGAAACTAAAAATGCATTTTTGGTGAGTTTTAAAGAGTCTTCTGTGTGCCTGTAAATTCATTTTTACCTGATGGAACTGGAAGAGTAAGAGAGTTGCTCCGAGATGCTACTGGTGAAACCTTAGGACTAAGCGTAGGGGAAACTGCTTCATTAAAACAAAGACAAAACAAAACAAGGTCATTTTGATTTCTAGGTTTGTGGTTTCTGAATTTTTAAAATTCAGATCAAAAATTAATCCCACAGTTCAAGTCATATGTTTGTCCATAGCTTGATAAGCCATTTCAATTGCCTAGTTGTTTATGAGGAACTTAGAATAGGTTCTAAAGTCTCATATATTTGACAAACTAATACAATTCTACTGAAATAGATTCCTTTCAGATTGATGAGGCTGTATGCACTGTCCCTCCAAAGACTCCTCTTATGTTTGAAGAGCAAACATAGAAGAATGATTCACAATGTACTTAGGAAGAGGAAAAAATAATTTAAAAATGCATAAAGGCTCTTTTTACTCCAAAAAGATTCAAACTCATTTTAAGACAGAATTCTGTTTTGAAGTGGCATTTCAAAACCAATAAAAGTCTTTTTTGTCCTAGTTTTCAAGCACTTTGAGGAAGAAAAACAGTAATTTCATTTGGCACTGTAAAACTTTTTGGCAAATTTTTAAAGCTGATCTAGCCTAACAATGTAGAAAAAATATTTGTGTCTAATTATGTCCACTAAGAAGGGGAACAGGGGAAGGTAGCAGTATCAATATTTTGCCATTAACATTTTATTATTTGTATAAAATATACTTTAGGCATACTTCAGAAAGTCATCACACATGGAAAATTTTCATCAACTTCTCAGAAGCTAATAAAAATATTTCAGGCGTTTTTGCTGCAGTATTTCATCCAGGCACTTGAAAAACTTACAGTCTTTTCCCATTACATCTATACACAGAGATTAGGGATTTCTGCTTTACACTGAATCTGGGAAGAGAGCGATATTGACTTTCAAATTAGCAAAGAGCACGTATCCACTACATGCAACGTGTTTGTGCACCGTCTATCTCGGAAGTAGAACAGAAATTCGTGTTTTCAGAATCTGCACCTACCTGTGGGTGACTCAGGAGGGCCACTTCTTGACTTTCTGCCTCTGCGCATTAGAAACCTCTCGCTCACTTTCTTTGCTTCTTCTAATAATTCAAGATTCTTCTTTTTGTCTTCCTCAGATATTTTGACATCTGGTAGCTGATCATTTACCAGATCAATCACATGACCACTGTTGTCTGGGTAGAAAACATCAGAATGAGAGTTGTACATCACATATGAAGATAGATGGGGCATTTCTCAACAAGAGGTACAAAACTTATCTATAAAATCAGCTTTGGGGTTGCATTAATTAAATATTCATGACTATACATTTTTTGATGTTATCTTCTCAAGTTTAGAGTTCTCAAGACACAGATAACCTATTGAGATTAAATCAACAGAACTGGTTATGATCTCAACTGACTTTTATTGATGTATCCCCATAACTTTTTAATTTACCACTGTGAAAACACCTCAGCTAGAATCTCAGGGGGCACTTTTGTTGACTATATTTCTCACAAGTTTTGTATGTCTTTTTTCACCCACCAACTCACTTGGCAAAGATTTATGCAAACTAATGTTAACATGCATCAAATTATATATAAAGTGCAAAAATTGACGAGCAGAGATTTTTTTCTATACAAATAGAATGACTTTTCCCATCAATGCATAAACAATATTAAAGCTGGTAAAGCTGCAAGCAGCACAAGCTGACTAGCCAAAATCTAAGACTTACTAGGCTGCTTCAAAACACAAGGTTATCAATCCCTATAATTTTCCAGACCTTCAAGAATTTTCCAGTGGAATTGCAAATACCCTTGCTAAAAACAGCATTGAAGATTGCTAAAAAGCAGAAGTGAGTTTCTCTTCCCCAGGTCCACTTATGCTGGTATGTGAGACGTAAATCACAATCACAAACTGAAAGTCACTTCCCTAACTCCCCCTAAGCCTTTAATTTAGTGCTTTGCTTCCTTGACAATTTTTATTTAGTTCAAGAAAGGATCTGCTAATCCTCGCTGTCAAATTGATTAAAAACAATAAAAGTTTCAAGCACCAATTTTTATAATTCCCTAGGCTACCTTAAAGCAAGGAATACCACCTGTTGTCAGAAAGGTCTTTTCCTTACAAGATGTACAAGCAGGTTATATAGGTTATCTTTAGATTAGTAAAAAGTTACCTGAAAACAGGCCAAAGAAAGGAAAAGCACATATTGACAATGTAATGTGTAAAAGTCCTCCACGGACTGACTCTCGAGACTAGTAACCCTATCTAATTTGCAAAAACTGATAAACTCAGGCCACCAAGAGTCTGCTCAGTCTGTACGAGGTCACACATACTAGCATCAACAACAGGCTAGGTAGCTCATACATATAGGTATTAAAATCTCTCTCTACATATATAAATATAAAAAAAAACAATATGGAATGTAATACTGAGAATATAACATCACTGTCTATTTGTCAGCCATAAAATATATTTGTCTTATCAAGTGCATATTTGGTTTTGCTTTATTCTAGTTTTCAGAATTTTTTTTCCATTTTTCCCTTTCAAGGGGAGCTCTTCTCTGCTAATTCCTCCATCCTTTGCATGCAGTAGCATAAACACACCATCTCTTCTTCAATTTCTGCTTCACAGGAAATACATAAATGAAGATAAGTAACAATCCAGATGCAAAGATACTATGATCTTAGTCACTGACTTCAATAGAATGAGAGCATTTGTCACAGTTTGCAGTACTCACAAACCTGCTTCCCAATAATTATTCACCTTGAAAAATTTGCTCTATTGGTAGCTACAGGAAAACCAACAGAACAGTTGTCTAGCAAGAGACATGTTAGAAAAGTGAAAAAATAAAGACAATCTTCCTTTGGTTAGTTTGTTTTCATTAAAGGTCTAATCTGGTAATATGATACCCAAACACAATGATTTGAGACTTAAGCACCTGTTATACTCTCCTTTAAAAAATACATTTCCTCACAAATAATCAAAATCAGTATTTCTAAACAGTATTTTGCATACAACAAGAATTCTAAGGTGGTATAACTTGCTTTCTTCTAAAACACACGAAGCTAAAAACTGAAGCTAACAACTTCATGCAATTAATGCCGCCTGCACTCCTGCATCTACTTGCCTGCATCCACTTATGACCATACTCATAAGGACAATTCCTCATGCTAGCAGTTTTTCCTGTGCACGCATTACAGACAGTACATACAGGACAGAAGCTGCTGTCAGTATAATCAGATCCTACATTCAGATCTTGCCTGTGTGTCACACATTTCTGAAAAGATATCCCAGTTCAAGTGAACAATCACTTCTTACCAACAGAAGTCAGGGAACTACTTGAATTCCTACTGGTACGGTTAGAATGTCGCCGATGAGGACTGCGAGGCCTAGAGGGAAAGTATGGGCAAAAATTACGGGAGTATGTCTCTCACAGACACACACATACACAGACACGCACACACAAAAAGTAACACTACTTCTCTTTAAGCACTTAACATGAAAAGGGAGAGTACTTTTCCTTGATCAAAAAGAAATAAATTTTTAAAAAAAATTTGTTGGAATGTTTTGAGCTTCCCATGCATAATCTAAGTATCTTTCATTAAAATATGATCCAGTTAAAACTAATTGCCATTCGCTGGGGACCAGACTGAGCCAAAATAAGCATTTGTTTTTGTGCAATTCTTCTCATCTTGAGTTTATGTAAAATGTTAGTGCTCCCTAAACTAAGTTCTACAATTGAAATAATTTTTTAGACTCTTACATTACCACTCAGTTTTCTCTCAGCCGTCAACAGCAATATGGGAACTTTCTGGATTCAAAAACAGGTAAAAGTCTCAAAAGGCTGCCAAAAATTACATGATGTTCTAGCAAATAATGCTGCTTCTAAGGGGTGTTGTTATAATTTTGACTTTTAAATACTCTTGAAGTTTAGAGAAGTATATTTCAAAGTACAATGCAAATTACAGTGTGGATTTTATTAATACTTTCTGGTTAGTTTTCTCATGTTTTATGTCTAATGGCAGGTCTATAAATTAAAATTTAATACATTCATAATACATACAATGATTTTGCTCCATTGGAAAAACACCTGCCTCAAAAATAAGCCATACTATACAAATTATCTTATGTGGCAAGCGCATGTTTAAAAACAACACATTTCCTTTCTTTGGAAGTACATTTCAGTAATTTAATCAGCATGCAGATGTTTGGAACATCAACAAAAAACAACTGCACATATACTTCAGGAATTTTTTTTTTTTTTTGCCTTTGTTTACTTTGTTTCCGTTGCTCATAGAATAGGTAAAGATTAAAATGTGGAAAGGAGAACGAGTTTTATGCATTACCTAGTGTGTGTCATGACTGCAGTTTTCTTTGCAGGGATATAAACTGTTACACACCATTACAAACTTACAAAAGAATTTGATAGAACAATTATTTCCTCACTGAGCCATACCTGATTTCCAGAAGAATGGATTTCAAAAATTATACCTTTTGACCCAAATTAAGCAAAAAATGTAATTGGTATTTTTGTTTTAGTTGCAAATTATGCTATTCTGAAAGTTTAGAAAACTTAATGTAAATTTAAAGAACCCTGAGTTGTGATGGCAGGATTAGAACTAAATGCAAAAAAAAATATTCTTTTAATATCAATTATATTCCCATCACACCCCTCTTGCCTGCATGCAAAAATCATTGTCAAATTGCAAACACATATGCTCCAGTTATAACCAGAGCAATAATATTTTAATATGATGTGCACTACAGAGGAGATAATTCAAAACACAGCCCCTGGAATTACTGTACAATATATGTGTAGATTGGTAATAATACTATGCAGTACCTGCTAACCAGATTTTTACTGATTTCTGCATCTGGTATAATAGCATTCTCTGGAAGAACAATAGAAGGTCTACTGTGTGCTGTCACTTCAGCAGTAGTGTCCTGAATTATGGGTGAGAAAATAAAAATATAGTTAGTTAAAAAGCAATTCAAAACACTGTATATTTTTCTATGATAAATCAAATGTTAATTAGAAGCCTATACCTAAAACTGTTAGAAAGAAATTACGGAGTCCTGAACTATCCATTTTCTTCTATCAAAATAGATTTTTCACATACAAGTCTTCTCTTCTACTGAAATACACATATAACACTTACTGCATTAATAAGAGATGCAGGTATGCAACAACAGTAAAGAACCATGTATAAAAGTTGCCAGATTAAGCATACAAAACTGTAAATAGCACTAGAATGTAAGGACTGCTTGAATAAGTGCCTTGCTAACTTTATACGCATTACACAAAAATGCAAAAAATTTATACAAGTTTCCCACATTTTTCTCATTAATCAGAAAAAAAGATGCAACATATTAATAAAAAGCATAATTTTTAAATGACAAAAGGAACTGGCATTGAATATAAATTTATGCTCTGAGAGAGAGGGAACGAGAGAGAGAGAGGGAACGAGAGAGAGAGAGGGAACGAGAGAGAGAGAGGGAACGAGAGAGAG
>JAUBNY010000623.1:210382-311706 GCA_032275445.1 Crypturellus soui | reverse complement strand
AAAAATATATCTTCACTTTTGAAATAACCAGAGAGCATGAGAACATCTTAGTGCCGTAGTTACTATAGCAAGTGGAACTTGCTTATATTAAGCATTGATAAAACTGTCTGATGTCTTCTACAGAAGTCTGTCATGGCATCACTGTCATATTTTATCAGAGTATGAAATAAGGGGATAAAAGAAAAGATAGTAAAGAAAGGGAGGAAGGGGGGAGGGGGAAAGCAGAGAGGAGGGAGGAAGCAATAAAAATCTTTTTTGTCTGTTATTGTAAACTTATTGTAAGCTTAAAATAGTTAAGAAAAAAACCCTCCTCTACTCAAGTTTGTGGTCAGATATAGATCAGTGAATGCAGGGAACCTTCTTTTACCACTGTGTAGGCTTAGAGTACAATCTCCAGGAAATGGTGATCTAGGAGCTCTATTCCATAAAAGGGAAAAGTATTCAGAGGCCCTTGGCTTTCAAGCTGTTCTCTCTGCAACTTATTTTACCATAGCACAGAAAGCTAAGTATAATCAGTTAACTTACTCTCTCTGGGTCACAGACGAGCACTGAATTAGCAAAGGCTTAGAATAAAGGTGACTTACTCTATCTTTACTGCTATTTTAACAGCTGACCTCAAATGATCTATCAAATCATAGCAAAAAAAAGTATATGTATGAAGAGGGAGACAGCACACATGCACATGCACAGAAATAAACAATTAAGAAGATTTATTGACCTCATACTGCTTTCAGCAAAGTCAAGCAACTCATTTGTCAGCAATGGGAGTTGCAAACTCATTGTGAACACAGCTGAACTGAAGAACTTTTTGTGCTGCTTTTTGTGACTTTCTTTAAAAAGGAAGTCCTACAAAGGGGGAAATAAAACGTTAGGAAAGGAGCTTTTAAAACTCCCTTCAGATAGATGTAAAAGTATGTGAATTCCATGGGGCATTTTCAATTAGATTTTTGCAACTTGAGTGACTTAAGAAACACCAAGCTGTTATTTCATTTAAACAAAATGTGAGCAAAACATTTTCCCTCTGTTTTGTATCATATGATAAGCTTTTCAAACACAAAGCAGTGTTTTAATATTTAAAATATATAAACATAATTTGCTGGCATGGACTGTCTATCTCAAAAAAACAAACAAAAACAGATTGAAAATGTCTTCAAGGACCTTTAAGATCCTGCACTGGGACTTCAAAATATTTTTTTTAAAAAAAAACATCCACCAGAAGAGAAAAAAATGCAGCTAAAGTTGACTCATTTACATTCTTACCTTACATAAAAAGACACTATATGGAAACTGTGAGACACTTTATTGTCTGCAACATAGACATCTACCTTTTTACCATAAAAAGTTGTTTTTTATATTTACATGTTTTTTATATCTTAAATTTGCAAGATATTAAGAAATTGCCTCAACCATAGCTTAACACAAAACATGGTTATATTCCCAGGGCTAATATAAAACATACCCTATGATAACTCTCATGATCCAAGTTCTGCCCAGATTAATATCCATACAGATATACAAGGTAGAATCTGGAAAACAAATTAAGTGGTGTTCCTATTTATAAGATACAGAAAAATACTACCGGGGCATGCACAGTGTATGTAATTAGTATGCAAATGCAAAGGGTCTCAGCTCTGATTCCTAGGAAGTATTGTGATTAACTCCCAGGCAATTTAGAAGGTATTTCAAAACAATTAGAACACTTTAAAAACTGAAGTCTCAAAGACAAGAGATAACAGCTGAATAATTTTGACACAGTAACTTTTTCGGTAAAGTTAATCCATGCTTTTTGGGGAGAGGATGATTAGGAGGGTTTATCTTTTACTCAAAAAAAAAGGGAAATAAATATAAAGAGCACAGGCAGGAAATAACAAAAGTGCAAGAAGAATACATACAGTAAACATCCCTATCTTCTAACGAACTTGTCTCCAACCTAATAGATACAATCTTTCTAAAGAACACAAACTACCAAGATCGGATTTGGTTTTACAAAGATACACTACAGGAAAAAATCTGCCTTTCTACTACTACTTTTCCTCACAGCTAAGAAACATATACAACTTAACATAGCTTAACATCAGAAAGAAAAAGTTACAACACGCAGACAGTAGTAAATAAAAGATCCAGCATTGTCTACAAAATGAATACAACATTCGGCAAGTCAAATTCGAATTTCAGAAAATGTTCCTCTGATATATGTCCAGCCTGATCTGATTTGAGGCAATTAGAAAAATGCCTCTGCAGATGTCTAATTAGAGGGCAAGTCTCTGCTCAAACAAGCAAAAGCAGGTGGAAAAGAGGGGAAGGTGGATGACTTAATCAACAAAGTCAATTACCAAAAGTACAGTATCTGGTCAGGTACCTAAAATTTTATATGAGAGTTTAAAAAAATAAAATAACTAATTCCCTATAGTTTCCCCATAATGTTTCCTGAAATTGTTGTACATAATTCAAATAGAATTTGTTTTGATTCAGTTTTATTTTTATCCATTACAAAATAAAAATAATTTAAAAAATCAATTGGTCACTGATTCCACCCATAACCAACAGCTATTTCAACATAGTTAAATGAAAGTTTAAAGGCTGCAACAGTATGCACAAACACTGCTTTTTAGTGAAAAGAGTATATCAGGTTTATCTTGCTTTTGCAATATTCATTCAATCTGTTTTGTTAGTGTTTAGGTATTTAGGCTTGCAGTAAAGCAAGCTGAGGAGCTTACAATTTTTTATTTATTATATTTTACAAGATTTTTAGTTTGAATTTTATGCTGAAGACAATCAGCAAGCAAGCAAAGGATATAAAGTTTTAGAAATACTGAGGGCCAACACTTCACTTGCATCTTAGGTTAATACACCTTGTCAAAAAAAGAGGTGGATCATTAGGAGATGTTATTGTATGAAACAAACCTTTAAAAAATTACTCAATTTGGATGGCAAAGTCCTTATTTTCTGCTTTTATTTAGAACTAAAAGGAACTTAAAAGAAATTAGGCCACAAGCAGTATTACCTTTCTTTAAAAGCAACTGAATGTAGGAGTTGTATACGAGTTCACAAAACTTATATTCTGCTTCACTAGTAAGTTCCATTTGTTTTGAGTTTTTTGTTGAACTAATCAGTTTAAACTCCAGGAATGCAATTTTATCAGGTTAAGTACATGTCTAAGATACTGGACTCAGTCCTCATACAGAAAGAGGAGCCAAAGGGAGCTATGGGACAGACAACGTCTATGAGGCTCTTGGAGCAGACTTCTCCCTCATCTTACCATCACAAGATGACAACTTGCTCCCTCCCCTATGCAGGCACATGAGACCCAAAAGGACAGTGACTGAGTACTTCCTCAATGACTCAGAAGCCTAAAACTTTTACCTGTTTTCTCCTCACTCAATGGTTTGGGTCCAGCAGAAATAGTTACATGAATTTAATTGGCAGCTGTTTCCTGGGTCTCATTTAAGATGTTATTTCCAAAGTACAGAACTTTGAAGTGAAAACAAAAATGAAAACATTCTTTGTGACACGGGAAAACACATGCATCTCTCTCCTTTGCTTTCTTCACCATCTTCACACAGACCATTTTGTTTTATTACTGCTCTTCAAGCATCCCTGTGTATCTCATGACTCAGAAGCAAAAGAGCTTCTTCACAAAGTGGAAAAAAATTGAAGTGAATATAAAGCCACATGATCATTCTTTCAAACTAACAGTGAAAGCTGCAAATGTAATTCTTAGCGCTGAACCTATGTTAATGCTCAAATTTTTATACAACATTGAACTATTTAAAATTTGAAGCAGGGTAGATCCACTTTTCTCATAGGAAACCATCTCTGCAAGCCACATAACAAACCCTTACTGCATGTGACTGACTACTGAACAAGCAAGACCAATGCCAGATTAGGCTCTGAAATACTCTTAACTGCGTAACAGACCCTAGCAGTCCAGAAGGTTCTAGATATGGTCCTGCATTTTAATTGCAACTAATCCCTCTTAATCATATTTCCCATTATCATTTTTAACATTTTTTCCCTTGATTCATGTTAAAAAAAACACTCTGCCATTAGTGCATATCTACATTTTCATGAGCTCTGTTAACTGGCAAACTTTTATTTTACCTCATTCTATTTCTTCCTAGCTTCCTTTTTTTCCTCTCCTTTAGCCCTCTGTGGGCTTTCAACTAGAGTGCCAAGCAGCAGCAGGGTGCAGACAAACCACGCAATTAGTTGGGAAGAACTTTGGGAAAATTTAAAAATATATATTTGTTTATTAACTTCTAAATTATTTTTGATAGCCTTGAAGGAAGTACAGTTTAAAGGAAGAATATAAGCAGTGGGTGGATATCTGGCATGTAGGGATTTCTGTAAGGATTTCTAAGCATAAGGAACAGCATGCAAAAGTGTGAAGATAAGAACAGTACATTAAACATGATTTAGGAGGGTAGTTCAGAAGGAATCTAGAGGCAGAAAACATCCTGAGAAAAGTCTTAAAGATAATGACCTTAAAATAGCAGAAAATCCCCAAAAGCTGAAAATGGAACGCAAGTAAAAAAAATGTTGCTCTCTTATTCCTAAATAACTCATTGTGTATAAGATGCTAATTTATTTAGCTTCATTGATTTTAGCACAGTGGTCCTTAAAGTAATGGTGGACCTGACACACCTGCACTGACAATACCTGAAAAAAATTACTAATGATGATATTAAGAATAACATCTGTAGCAAATGCTATAATCAAACTTACTTCTGGATGAGCATCAGGCAATCAGTAACACAATTATTTGAGTTTCTTTTTCTACTAGTCTTCACAGATGCAGAGAAACCTGAATATATTTCTACTGTCTGGACAGCATTTATTATACATCACATGCTAGTTGCACATTTATTTTTGTCTATGATGTAGGTTGAGTTGGTAACTTGAGCTGAGAGATTCTCAAATTGTCATTTTACTATATTCTTAAAGTTAAAAGAAAACAAATTTACAAGGGGGGAGCAAGAAGGGAAGACGAGAGAAGATAAATTTTATGTCCTCTTGCCAATTCATTCTTTTTTACAGAAAGGTTTTGAGGTTACATTACATACATTTTTTCATATAAATATTCTATTGACTATTCTGTTTTCAAAGACAGGTTAAAATTTTTGGAAAAGTTATTACTAAAGGCTTAACTTAGAAATATAAATACACTGAAAGCAACTGGGGCAGAATGCTATTGCTTAGTGACCCAGGAGTCTTGTTGCTAGTCAAGAAAAGATGAAGAAATAAAACAACAAAATTCTTTCATTCTAAATCAAAAGGGGTAATCCCAAAGGGCACACTAAGCAAACCAACAATAAATTTCTTGGGATCCTAAAATGCAATTACAGTCTTTCAGCCAGGACAATCTCACTCAGCTCTGTATCTTACATAAATAAATGTCAAAGAGGATAAAAATAAGTATTTTATTCTCATTTAAAGGAAATAAAATACAACAAGGAAGTTTGTTGAAGCTATTTTAAATAACTTTCAGAATTTAGAAAGCTTTTTTTCATGCAAATGAGAACAACCACAACATCATGACTAACTGGTAGTTCAAGCAGGATTCTCAGAAAAGCTGCATATAAGGATCTCTCTGTCCCAGGAGGCTTCTTGCACAAAATCAGGTTCACAGTTGTATGTTGTCACACAAATGCATTTGTGTTTGCACTGCAGAAAACAAAATAGCTAAGAAAGTATGAATTTGTCTTATTTTCTTACTTAAGTGAATAAATAGCATCATCTTATTCAAATAATCTGACTTCGGGTGCAGAATTTTTAACGTGATTATGACTAGCTTCTGTGTCAGTATATAACAGTCAGACTGGAGCATTAACTCACAGAATCAAAGAATTTTTTTGGAGTAGACAGGTCATCTGGTCCAACCTCCTGCTTCAAGCAGAACTGACACTAGAGCAACCAGAGCAGGTTGCCCAGAGCTTATCCAGCTGAATATTGAAAACTTTCAAGGATAGAAATTCCACAGTTTCTGTATAACCTGCTGCAGTGATCAGTTACCTTGGTAGCAGTTAAAAGATAAAAACAATTTAAAAAAAATAAACAAGCAGCTTCTATTTAGACTGAATCTCCCTTTTTCTAACCACTGCTCCTTGTTCTCTTGCCCTGTATCTCTAAAGAAACTAAGCCCATATTTTTAGTAACCTCCTCCTAAGTATTTAAAAAAACTACTGCTAGGTGCCCCTAAATAGTCTCTTTTCTAGGCTAAACAATGCAGTGCCCAGTCTCTCTCCTCACAGGACATAAGTCCTGACATTTACTGAACCTCCCCTGGACTTGCTCATCTTTATCAATGTGCTGGGGTCCCAAAACCGACAGCAGCAATGCAGACTTGATGAGAGTATCTTCAGATTCATCCTCCAGATCCATCACTGTTGCAGATGAACAGTATAGGCCCTTAAGGAACTCTACTTGTAATCAGCCTCGAGATAGAATATGAACTAACAAATCCTTTGAATCTAGTAATTCAGCTGTTTTCTCACTGATCCTGCAGACGATTCAGCTAGGCTGTAACATCCCAACTTGGACACAATGATGTGGCACCAATTGCTTTTGCTAGAAACAGTCTAATTTTATTTCCAGATAACATGCTCAATATTCAGCTCCAGCTGCATGGCAAAAAACAAAGCCCAGTCAATATCCACTTCCCTCCTGCCAACACATGATCTAGAAGCCAGTAATAGGCAATAGCACAATTTTGTAAGGCCCTCCTTAAGGCTCTTACCATGGGAAATAGAAACACAGTTGAAAATCAGTAGACTGATTTCCTCTATCAATATCGACCTTCAGAAACAAGTTATCACCAACAGCAATAAATAAGCAAGCAAGCAAGCATTCATTTCAGGATTATCCAAAAGGAAAAAAAAAAAAAAAAAAAAAAAAAAGAGTCCCCCAAATTCCTTTTGCTCTAAGTATATGTCAAAGTAACAAAAGATTTTGCAAACATGCTTTACAGGTTTTTCCGTCTGTTTTGCTGAATCATCCATTGCTTTCTTTGTGCTGTGTTACTCTTCACTAGTGAAAGTTACAGGACTGCCATGGATTGCTATAGAAGAATATCCTCTACAAACACAGCCCAATCTTTCTATATAGCTTGAATTTTAAGAATTTAACCCTGAAGGCCCACAGAAACCTACCAAAGTAGTACATAACCTTACCAATCAAGTGCTACTTCTCTTACTTTGAGGAAGTACATGGTGCAACATGGACAACACAGAAGTGAACACTATCAAACTTGAAATCTCAAAGTTAAAGTCTTAAAATCAGATTTAAATGAATGAAGAATACAGATCCTCTTTGAAGGCTTTGTCAGCTGGATTTCTATGTACTCCTAGCGAAGAAAATGAAATCAGTTTTGGTTACACACTTAATCCTATACTCAGGAGCTCACAACTTGCACTCTAATTCGGAAACTACTCTTCTTTAGTATGACTTCACTAGAAAGTTTTGGAAGAAAAGAATATACCTCATTCTTTAGAAATCTATCAAAACTCTGCAAGTTTTTAAGAACTGATGGCTTGCTAACCTTATTCTTGTGGTTTTCAAGGGTCGTTCTCCAAAAGCCAAAAGTCAGAAAGTTACCAATACACAAAGTTATAACATAAGAACATAAAAATCCTTTCTCAGCTTGACTTGTATGCATTTTTACCAAAAAGTCACTTTTTTTTCAGGGGAACTGGACAGTTAAGAACAAAGCTTTACCTCTGAGGCAGAAGCTCTACTCTTCTGGAATTGCATAAGCCAAATGTAGCAAAATGTTCCTCACACCAAACTAATCAAAATTTCTGATAAAATTATTCAGCCAGCACTATTCTTTCTCTAATTTTCCAGGAGTTGGTTGATCCAAAAATAATTTATCAACTTTATGTATCATTCGATCTCATTGACCTTCCACTTGTTATGTTTATGCTAATGTTGGGTACAGGGAACCCCAACAGAGAGGTGAACTTGAAGCACAGAATTGTTTCACAGGTAAGGATGATGACAGACTAGGGGGCTTGCATTTTATATACCATATTTGAAAAGTTTGTGCAAAAATCTAAAATGGAAAATAGGGGATGGAAATAGGGTGGAAAGGACAGAATGACTCATGGAAGAGAAGACAAACAGGGCATATCATGGGTCAAGACTGCTGTAGAAATGCAAGATTATCACATTCCAGTTGTTCTCTGTGTCCTTCTTATGGACTGTGTATCATCCTAATAGTAAGAACAAAAAAATGAGGTATGTGCTTGTCTCTCAGTCATTCCAATTTGCAAGGCAACAGTTTAGCTCAAGCTGCTACTGATGGGGCTTGTATGCCGAAACACTGAACTGTAACTGATGGGGCTGGAAGACAAATATGTCTTGGAAGACAAACAGAAGACTATAAATAAAGAAAAAATACTTAGAAAATTTGTTTTATAATAAGATAATCCATATTATAGCAATTCTAGGCACAAGTTTTTCTACACAATGCTAAATAATAGAAAACTATAAAGGTAAAACAAACTTAAAAGTAATGTTAAAACACCAATAATTCACTAAGTTTCATTATTAAGCAAAGTTTTGGAGTTGTAGAAGACCTCTGAATGTACATGGGAAAAATAACCTCAAAATATACATAGCTAAATCAGACTCTGTAATTATGTTTTACAAGTCAAGAAAAAGATTCAAGTTATTTTGGATGTTTCACGTACATGATTCAGCAGCAGCCAAAAAGGTGAAAATGTTGACAATAGTAGGAAAGAACTGAAAACAAGAGTTTGTGCCCACTAATCCTCGCAGTACAAGAGCAAGAGGATGCCCAACACAGTTATCAGGCAGTAATTTAAAGACAGAAGGAAGCTCCTTCATACAATACATGAAACATAACATGAAATGTTTCACACATAACATGTATGAAACACATCTTAACAGTGAAGCTTGTTACCACAGGAAGCTGTAAAAAAGAAACATATAAGCAAATTTAAAGAGGGATTACCTGGTTTTAGAGGAGGGGTACTGTGGTGGTTATGTAAACTTGAAATCTGGAGCCCCAAGCCTGCAGATGGTTGAAAGCTGAGGATCCTACTTCTGCCATAATGCCCTGTTTCTAGTGTTGGATTAGGCAGAGTGTATGTGTGATCTGGGCATGCAGTTCTTATGTTCACTGACAAAAAGAGGTTCAGTTTCCTAAATACACTGATTTTGGGAAGATGAACAACAGGAAAATTGCCTTTACACTCCATACAAGTACTTAGCATTGCTGAAGGGATGGATATTCCAGGAGACAGAAGAGAAGTAAAAAAGTCTTTTTTCCTGTTAGTTTTCTATTTTTCCTGTTAATTTTCTATTCAGTGCATGCTCTTATCTATTTGAGACCATAGGGAAGACAAAGATAATGCTGCAGTAAGATGGCACTGTGCTAGATTCTTAAGTAGTTTTCTTGAGGAAATAAACCTTTCTCTAACCAAAGAATGCCTGGCATCTCCCTGCTCTGTCACATTTTATATTCTTGAAAATGAAGAGGCTTTAAATGTCTTTAAGAGGTCATTTAGGTATAAGGCTACTGAAGATATTTTTAGTTCTGTAATAAAGTAAGGATCACCACACTGGAAGTACTCACCTTGCAAGCGAAAAAGAGTGAGCAGCATTTCTCAGTTGCACTGGCACTTACATATACATGCATGTAAGTATATACACACACTCTATATGTGACTTAAAGTGTAAACATACCAAGGTTGTCTCTTCCAGTCAGGTCAGCATCCCATGAAAACCCAGAAAACAGTCCACCCTTCAGTCTTTTTTGTTGTGTATAATTCTATTCAGATATTCAACCACTTAAAAACCGCTCCAGATGAAAATTGTGTTAATGAAGAAAACAATAAATCAATGGTAAGACTTTCTATTATCTGCACTATCATGACATGGAATTGTACAACCTGACCAGTTCTGTCTGTCATTGTTTCATATGTATTATTAAGGGCTGAGGCAACACACCATTCAAAAAAGACTCCTAAAAGTATTCTCAATTTTACAGCCAAAGAAAATTCCATTTGACTGTAATACTATTTAGCACAAAATAAGTGATAAGCAGTATAGAATTTTCCTCCTGTCCTCTCCCTAGATCAAGAAACTGAAAAGGGTAAAAAAACTCTTACAAACCCTTCAACTACAAAGGATTACAACAGCTCTCTCATCTTGCTTGTTATCTCAGCCCACCAGTTTCTTCCTTTTCCATCACCTCACCTATCACATACATTCAGCTATACAGCGCTGCCTACATATCCTGCTCCAAATGCCTCACATGTAGCTGAGTCAGAAAAAGCAAAGTCATCTCTTCTCCAATCAACTATATGAACTTGGGGAATCTTTTAGGACGCTCTTACAACTCCTACTTTTTTTCCTCCTACAGAATCCATATTGGTACCATGTAAAGAAATCAATTGACTTTTGAGACAGAGAATAGAAGCAGCTAATCTGTTTCTCTAATAGACAGAATAGAGTTTGACCAATATTTGGCCAATATCCCAAATATTGTTCGGTCAACACAAGTCAGGTCTCACTAGACAACGAAATGTATTTCAGTCTGCGTGCCATCTTCAAAAAAAGTAAAATTTTAATTCTCTTTATTAATTTTCTCTTTAACCAAATCCCAAGCAGTAAATGTTAGCAAAATATTCTCCCAACTGTTTTGCCTCACAGAGTAAGACTAGAATTATTAGCTTTCCTGCAAATATCTAATGTTATTGCATCAATCATCTTTCATATCCATGATCTACTTCTTACAGTATGCAGCATTTGACTATAAGCAACCATTTGCCAAGATAGCTTAATGAACAAGATGTACAATGCCTGTATCTATGTAAAAAAACATTTTAATCTGAAGAATTAATTCGGTAATTAGTACTATAGCATTGTTTGATCTACTTAAAGAGGTTGATGCCAAATTGTGTTGAATATCTTTCTAAGCCATGTAGAGATTTTTTTTCCAACACAGATTTTTGTTGTTGTTAATGTTTCTTTGTTAGAACAATGTTTATTTTAATTTCCATGGCACTTAATGGCAACCTCTTAATTCATTTTCTACAGTGCTCCTTTCAAGTGTTTTCTAGTTTTAACCTGCTTGAAGAAAAAAGGAGGCTGAAGAGGATAAAGTTACTAACTGAACGTATCATTTTAGTGCTTTTGTTAGGGAAATATTTAACATCAAAGCCAATTTTTTCCGAGCTTCATCTTGTGGAGTTAACTCCGAAATGATTTCTGGAAAGATAACAAAGAATTTGGAGGATAAAAACTTTGGAGCTACAATTCTTTACAAAACAGTTGATTTGTCTATGTGAGTGAATGGTACTATATTTTTTTAATAAACCACTTGAAAGAAAAGCAAGTTTGTATTCTGAACTCAGGAATATTAAGTAGATGACCTATATACAAGACTCCTATTAAGTTCATTGAATGAGATCCCAAATAAGAAATTAATGCAACTGTTTCAAATGATAGAAGTATAACTTAAAATGCAGTTACAGATAGATAATTCCATTACCTATTAGCAGATTCGAAGGTTTGGAAGCATCGTTGTCAGCATATTATATATGTGAAGAAAAGAATGAGAATGCAACAGGATGATGGCTAGAATGCTGCAGGCAGGAACTCCCTGTTTTAAAAAGAAAAAATTAATTAGCGTTTTCTAGGCAGAATTAAAAAGAAAAAAAATACTCTCTCCAAACAAATGATCAAGCAAAGTTACCACAGGTTAGGTTATTTCAAATAACAAAATGCCTAATCACTCACTATAAGAAATAATACATGAAATGGATTTATTCCAGAGCAAGTAACATCAAATCCCGACTTCCCCACTCCCCTCCCCCCAAAAGCTAACGTCAACAAAACGGGCATCTAGAAAATCATAATGGGAAGTAAAGGAAGCCAGAGGAGGAGTTGCACTTTAACACGATCCACATCTCCCTTTTGTGAGCATCTGTTTAGTGTTGCTGCTTTTTCCCACTCACTTAAAATCCAAGAAAGCAGGAGTGGGGGAAAAAAAAAATAAAGTACACAATGATCTGATCCACCATCATAATATTTACATACTTCAGGTCACTTTCACAGAAGTAGTCCAGTATTCTGCTGCACATTATAAAGAAAAAATTCCTAACCCTATCACACATGATTAAAAAGGGAGGCCTGAGGAAGCAGGTGCAAGAGCAGTCTCTGCTCTTGCCAGCTCCCAGTTCCTACTGCTGGGAGTTTCTCTAACCTTAGAGTTCGCATACTGACCTTGTATACGCACAGCTATACGGGACATCGTTAATGGAGAACCCATTTTAGACACAAGGATATTTTCACACAAGGCATTCACACAAGGCTGCCTTTTTGAAATGATCACAAAGCAAGAGAGCTGCCCCTTTGTATGTTACTTTACTCTCCCTGGCTGAGCTTCAAAACATCTGTTACATAAGGAAAGTATAATCAGAAGAGCAGTCTCTGCCTGTCTGGCTGACATTTATTCACCACGGGAAGAACCTGTCCCCTAACAACATTCCCATGAGCCTGCCTGACACACATGACCACCAGACTGAGAAGAGTCTATAGCCTGTTCCCAATAACTGCAGAAAGCTCTGGGCTTTTCCCTTTAGGCTCTGCAGTTTCGATGGGAAAATCTGCAAAACAGATAAGGGTCAGCTCCACAATCTGTGCTCTGCCTTGCTTTAGGAAGACGACAGGCATACAGACAGCCACCAGCTATTACAGCATAGTATGAAATGACTGGAGAGTTGCCAGCATGTAACTTTCATGATCTGTATCAGGCACATTTGCAAGTTTTCCCATAATAAAGCCAAGATATCAGTGCACAAATGGACAGTTTGTAACCTATGTCTCCATGAGGAAACAAGATGTTTTTAAAATAGCTGAGCTAGTGAAACATGGTTTTGAGTTTTATTTTAAGAATTTTGTATCTTATCTCCCTCAATTAGAATAAGACCAGTTGTCTCCTACTTTCCTGCATGTCTGGAGGGAAAAGAGACAGTACTTGTGATGCCTGGTTTTGAGCTTCACACATGCCAGCTTGCCAGCTGGCAGATCAAACAGAACCGATGACTTCAGCTCGCAGTAAAGCCTCTTTTCTTTAGCAGCACTGAGCCAGGTCTCTCTTCATTTACCAAATCACTGGTTTTCACAAAATTTGTAGGATCTTATAACATCCAGGATCCTCACAATCTGGCCAAACTTGACAAATTAGATAAGGAGTTCAAAGACTAGTAGGAAGGAATGGAAGGAAGGCAGGGAAGGGAGAAGGACAGTTGGCTGACAACCAGCATAACAGCACAAGCTTGATTCCAAGGAAAACAAGGCCAAAAATAGATTTTGAAAACAATAAATGCATTGCTAACACTTAAAGAAAGCTAGTATCTAATACATAATGAAAAACAGAACTCTTTAGCCAATAGCCTTAGGGTTTTTCAATTTATCTTCTTCCATTTCCTTGGGAAGAAGCTTATGTAGCTATGTTATCTGTTCAACTCCACCTTTTTACCCCTCTACCCTACAATATAGTTTGAAGTTGTTGACCAGCTTCAACCAAAACTGACCCACAGTACCCCCTGTATCATGAGGTCTGCATTTCTGTGGTAGCTGGAAATTCAAGGGCAGAGCATCCATAACAGAAAGGCCGTTATGAAATGGCTCCGAAATACAGAAGGAGGGGAGGATATTGTCACGAGGATGGGGAGCATGCTGTGGATAAAAGACACCATTCTATCAAAAAACAGGTTTCTGTATTTCAAGTATTTGACATTTAGAGTTTCATGACACATAAAAGCTACAAGTTTCACACATTTTCTCCTCCTCTTCACATTCCCCCATATTTATCTTATGTGTACCGGTACATATTGTCTACTGTAAAATTGCATTAGAGTAAATGAAACAGATGTGCTAATTTTACAGGCATGGCATATGCAACCAGAAAAGCATTTTCAAAGCTAGATAAAGTATCACTAAAACTCCAAGACAATTTGAATTAATAAACAAGTATCAATAAATATTTATGGGTTTAATGTCTATGAAATCTGTTCAAAACCAATAAAACAATAAAGTACCTTTTCCCCCTCAACCCTTTTTTAAAGAATAATCCTATCTGGAATAAATACCCAGTTCTCCATGTAGAACAGTTGAAAAGGAAAAGTAAACAGAGAATCCATGCGGAGGCTAGGTGAGACAGTGTTGTTTCCATGGTCATGCAAATTTCTCACTGCTTAAAAACCAAAACTTAAATATCAATATTATGTTTCCGATATGCTCACAATTCATTACAAAAAAAATTTTAGGCTGCAAATTATAAAGTATGTTGTAAATAAAAGAAAGATGCTTACTATTTATGTGGGGTTGCAACTCTTATTTTGAGGAAGTCTATATATTGTATGCTATGCTCAGTAGTATCTAGCCAGATTCTCTTTTTAGAATTTAGGTGTACCCCCAAACTGTAGAGGACAGTACTGTCTCCAAGAATCACTTCATCTAGACATTTATAAAATGCAGAACAATCCTTGATTGAGGGCAACAGGAATCACTATTTGACAATTGAAATTAGTATATTATTGTTTCTATCACTGGTATATTTTTAGCACCAAAGCTTTCAACTGGCCTTCAACTTTGTCTCAGAGCAAACAATCATGAAAACACCTGAAATACTATTGCATGACTACTGTGCATTGCAGGTACCATACTGAAATTGAACTGCACAAACACTGTTAACACAGTTGGAGCCAATCTCATTTGCACCTTGAATGTTCTTCAAGCAATTAGGAATAAGAAACATGACAATTACACTGCTTTCAAACAAGTCTAATTTTTCCAAATATTTTTCTTACTGAGGTGCAAGTTAGAAAGAAAACAAAGTAAGAATGCTTGAAGCAACATTCAACTTCATACTAAACATACAGTTGCTAGTATAATATACCTTGCTAATTATGTATACTAGTGTGAAAGAAGTTGAATTCCTGCTGTTTTCAAGCAGCAACTTCAAGTCCCAAGCCCTAGAGGGAGGCTAAGGAACTACTGTCTTCCAGTAATCCCTCTTTCCTTTCCTATCTCCTTCTCACAGCAGTCCCCACAGCTGTGCCAAGCAGAATGGCATTTCAGACCAACTACAGCAGTGCCACAGAGAGGAAACAACCTGAAGCACTCTGCATGCTCAGTGTCTGTCACACTGTTTCACAAGACAGGAAGAACCTAGGGAAAGACCAACATTTGCAGCAACCATTTCTGTCATGAAAAGGCAGTTGCATCAAGTGTGAATCTCTTGACACAGCAACCTGGGCATTTATGTTTGCTTTCAGACAGTAGCACAGGATACCTGGAACTGTGTGGTGGCAGCTCTGCCCTCTAACAGACTGAGCATCTCTGTCATCTCCTCAGCCCAACTATCGCCTTCTCCCAGAAAGGGCTTGTAATGAACTACAGCAACTCGTACTTCACTTTTGAGATTTTTATTGCTATAGCAACTGAGTGTAGGCATTTAAACATAGCAACAGACTTTTTATAGCACTTTCTTGGATGTCAAAGTGGCACGTTGTTTTATTTTCTAAGCAGATGCTCAAATAGATAAGCATACAAGATTATTCTACAGTATCTATCTTCAAAAGGAAGGGAAAAATCTTTAGCACTTCATGAAATATTTCAACCTCTGAATCATAAAGGCAGGCAGATAATATTTAGGCATACTGAGAGTAATAGAATTTGTTCTGAGAAAGCACATCACTAGCTGCTATATGAAAATAAGGTTAGATGAGAAATCTGGGATTGATTTGTGCCCATTTGGTTTAAAAATAGACAAGAAATTTACAAGGCCTTGCTCAGAGTTTAAAAAATTAAGAACATCAACTCTGATTCTTCCCTGATAAGCCAAGAAAAAGGGGGAACTGCCTTGAAGTTTTGTAGACCAAGATGCTCAGGAGAGGTAATAATCCACTGAGTCAGGCCCTTAGACTGCACACTGGCAAAGCTCTGCACACTCCAGACACAGTAACCATCTGATGCTCAAACTGAGAATTTGACTGTGTGGTTTAAGGAAGTATTGTTGACCAGTTTCACAGTAGAATGTTACCTTTCTTTGGTCTGCTGTTTCTCTTTTGGGCTCTTAAATTTGGTATCATTTCTACAAAAGGGCAACAGAAACACTCTAATGTGATTTCTGAACACCTTCCAAGGCATGCAAATGACAAGCAGCAACAGTAACAGTAATTTCCCAAAGACTCTTCAGGTGTTATTCACCTTTCCATTATGTTTATATGTCAGTCTTGTATAGAGTGGGATGGTTGATATTTGCCATTTTACCAAAAAAAACATTTAAAAATCTGTTAAACAGGAAATGTCAAAGATTTTTTTTAAACGAAACCAACAGGAAATATCAAGAGCTCCTCATAAAAGTACAAAATTATTAATATTCTAGAGAAACTATTCTATCAGCATACAATTTTTATCTTTTGGAGGGGAATTTTTAACACTGTACTTTCCTCAATAGAGATATTACCAACTCATTCCCAAAACTCAGCACAAGACTAGTTTTGAGTTTTTATTATATTGAGTATTGAGTTTTTAGATAGTATCCCCATTAGACCTCTTTTCTTCCTCTCCTTCACAGCTTTTTTCACTTAATTTGGGGTAAAAACAGAGCAGTCCCAAGCCTGCTTTAAGTACTTTAGAAACTTGAGAATTCTGATATATCTGCTTGGTGTGCTACAGGCTGCTCCACTGACTACTGCAATTACTAAAAATAGCATTTAGAGCAATCCTGATAATTATACCTATCAAAGAACAGAGCTAATAGTAAGTTTCTAAATGGTGACAAACCTCAGGGAAGTCAAGATGATAGGCACAACTATATTCACACAGGGAGCTGCAAGCAATCACACAGGGAGCTGCAAGTAATAGATTGGCTCACAAGATTAAAAAAAAAAAAAAAAAAAAAAAAAGAAATTTCCCAGTCTAAGCAGCAGTGCAGCATCAGGCCAACTTGCATCTCCTCCAGCAAGCTCCACCCACCACAGCAACTGCACCACTAACCAGAGTGTACTATTTTCATGAGCCCAGAGGTCAGCTATACTCATTCACCATTTGAAAAGAAAAATAAAGGAAATGCAGTGGCCAAAGTTGTGAAGCATATATGCATATTTTTACGCACTATAAAACATATTTCCTCTTTCCTTCACAAGCTCCCCTTCAACTTACAGTCAGACATCTTGTTTTTAATTTCTGTGCTCAGCAAGTAGGACACAGTTCAGCCTTTCATAACTTTGGACATTTTTAACAGGAAGCTTTATATATTCTGTTTTATTACATTCTACTGTATGCACTGCCTAGAGAGGCAAAGCATTTGAAATGAACAAGGGGATTTGTCATTTCCAAAATTTCAGAAACACATGTCATTCTACAAATCCTATTTGTTGGTGAAAGCTCTTTGGGTACAAAACAAGATGGGTGAAAAAAAGACCTGTTACCTGTTTGCTTCTGTCCAAGTTCCCACAGATTTCACTCTTACTTCCCGATAACTATCACAGCTTTACCTTTCTGGCATTCATTAAGGGCTTGATCTGGCACCAATGAAGTAAATGGAAACTTTGCTAATGATTTCAATAGCAAAGGCTCAGAGCCAAATTCCCCATGTATAACTTCAGCATTACAAAACATTCTGCAAAATTATATAAACAGTCATCATTTTACTCTGAAGGCCAGCCCCAAGCCCAAAGCCATTTTCCTACTTGATTCAGCAGCAATGGAATTTCTACCACATGTCCATTTCTAGTACACAGAACTTTAAAACTGCTAAGAACAACTGCACAACTCAAATCTTATTTTATTTTTTTCCCACTAATTGTTCTATTGACTTATCAACTCTTTTTTTCCTCCATAGAAATTGCATGAACTAGCCCAGCAAACTCTATTATCGAGCCATAAGACTGTGGCTCTGTTCTGACAGTTACCAAGATAAAACGTACTGGCACATAAATTAGGGGAGCACACAGTGATTCTAGAGCGCAACTTCCCACATCACCATAACGCAGCCTTTTTTTTGGCTGGGGGAAGAAGCAAACTTGTACGCATGCAAACACTTCAGCCAAGTTTGGCCATTTCCCTCCTGTCCTCCTGCTCTCATCCTCCTCTCCCAGGAGAATGTCTATGGGTATAAAACAAACAAACAACAACAAAAAGTCACATTAAAAAAAAAAACGAAAAACATTTTCTACAAACCTTGCTTTCTGCAAGCCCTAGAGCAAGTCATATCTATAGTATTAACAGGTCTCTAGTGTCTTGTGATGCCCAATTACTGTGAATTTTGTGGATTTTAAAGATATTAAACATTTGAGCATAGGATTCTTTCTTTACTTACTAGTGACCTTTTTTATTGCATCTCTCAGGTATTTAATATATTTTGTAATTTCCTTTTAAATGGAATTTCTCAAGTGATTTTCCATATTGTAAAATTAGCAATCATATTAAAACAAAAAGCCTGTCATGCTATCATTACTTCCTAGTAAGGATGCAGGCTATACTCACCATCTGGTCTAGACTAACTCAAGTGGTACTCTTTGAGCCCAAATTCTCCAACAAGCAATGAACTTAGCTGTCCTATTTTAAATCTCAAATCTCTCTTTCCTTCCCAGACTTCCTAGAACCCATTTTCCTGTAACAAAAAAAATCACTCATTTCAAAGTGTTGCCACAGTTGTCAGTCTCTGAAGTCTTAACATACTACTATACATATGCATAACCAACAATTCCTTTCTAAAGCCACTAGTTTAAAAGCTTAAACAGATCCATCATTCAATCTTAGATTTCCTTTTTTTTTGTGATACTGAGATCCAGAACATCTTTTTTAGACACTCTTCGACATTTCTTCTGTTGAGCTTAAAGTAAGACTGCAAGGTGGACAGAGATCTCTGTGTGTGCCCAAATCCTGCAGATTTTTAATCCTGAAATGTCAAGAATGGTGCTTCTTTTGCCTAAAGCTATGCACTTCTCTAAAAACAGTGGATAGATGAGTTCCACAGTGTATAAAGTACGTTTAGGTGTGTTCCTTAAAATGAGGTTTCACATCTGTCTCTTTTTGATACCAGCTCCCTTTACTCAGCCCCCATAACTACCCAGCTTTTCCGTCTGACTTGCCAAGAGAGTGCCTTTAAAAGCTGACCGAAAGCAGTCAGCTCCAATCTTTGGCACTAGCTTCTCCCACACTCCTTCGGAGCAATTAATCCAACTGCTTGATAATTTGTTTTCACTGCGTGGGGCCTGGATACACAGGAGACTAATTAGGTTATACACCACTATTAAAATTTATTTAGAGAGTCCTATGTTTCATGTCCGAAAACAATTTGGAACTTAACACAAAGGGATGCACAGCAGATAGCTTTACTATATGTTAAATATATAGATAATGCTAGATACTTTATCATAGTGCTGATTTAACACAACAGTCAGGTTGTACACGTGAGCAGCCTGTACTTGTATTAGAGTGCACATATTATCATGATATTGTTACTGCAAACAAATTCAGATAAGGGCATTCCACAATATACTTTAAGTTACAAAGAAAATAATATGGAGTGAGAAGAGTAATTGCTGAAATATTATAAAATAACATATTAAAAATATACACGTAGTTGGAGGAGCATGACACAGCTTAATTCTAATCCACAAAAATACAAACACAAAAATAGCTTAGCTTGCTTAGTTAACTAACTCAGTTCCCTTCTAAATGCCAGCTAATATTGTGTATCCTTGCATAAGTTAAACAGGACATACAGTGTCACAAATTAAGAAAAACATACTTGAGCAACAGATGAGAACAAAGGCCTTTGGGGCTCGAAAATATAAGAATACTAAAGGCATTTATTATACATGATTTAATATATTAGCCTATTTCCTAATTGCCTCTGTTAGTTCTAATACACTGGATCTGAATATTACAATATGTATGAAATATTCACCCCATTCTCTTAAACTGAACTCTCACTTAAGTATACATGACACCTGCCAATGTTAAATATAAATTCAGGAACTGTTTGCACTTGCAGAAACACTGTATTCAAAACTTCAAATACTCCTGATTTCTGCACAGCATAAATTCACTTAAGTGTCTAATCATTCTATAAAGAGGGAGAATCTCTATCAATTGCCGAGAATTTTTCACTAGGTGGAATCATCCTATACGCATTTTGAAAATCAACTGACTAACGTGAGTTGTAACTAACATAAGTTAGTAAGAGACTTGAGTCTTCAATTCCAATTAACATTTCCTTGCACTGGCCTCATTCTTACATATATTGTTTACATACTGCTGTCCAAAAAAAAAAAAAAGAAAAAAAAAAAAAAGCTAAACATGCAAGTCCAAGAGTATTTTAATTTACCAAGAAAATGATATAACAAACAGCACAGATAAAAACAGAAGACTACAATACATTTTAAATAGCGTGATTTTTCCATGTTAAGGTAATACAAACTTTAGCATTTGAAGGATTCTTTTTTCTTTCCCTTAGAGCATTCAAATTACATACAACTTCACAACATTAATTTACCTCAACTAGCACTAAAACCTAACACATACTATATAAAGAAATGACTCCAGAAAGGCCTTTTAAAAAGACAGGTTCCAGAGATAAGTAGGTAATCTATCAAAAAGGAACAAATTTGGAGTACACTGCTAAAAGCATGCATGTGGAAGGAATGTCCTAAAATTAAAAAAAAAAAAAAAAAGGGGGGGGGGCAAAAAACCCCACCCACATACTGTTAAATACCTGTTTACCTACATTTACTGCTGCTAACGAATACCCTCCAACGGTTAGCACAACAGAGAATCTCTGTGAATCAAGGTTACCTTTGATTACTGACTACATACCTTTATTAATCAAGCCTCAGTAAAATTAACACAGCTTTTTCTCTTTTGCATATTCTTAAACACTACATAAGAACAACTACGTTTCCTTAACTACACCTTTTTTTTTTTTTTTTTAAAAGCAGCCAAAATTTGATTAAGGGGTAAAATTGGACTGGGGTGGGGGGAGGAGAGGGAAGGGGTAGGAAAAACAAATAGCAACTTGCTCTCACAGCAAGAAGATACTGTACCTTTAAGGAAGAAACATGGTTCCGTTCTGTTCCACGGCTGAAAGAGCTTATTCTTGGTTATAAAGATTACTTACCTAAAACTTCAGTTATTCCTCTTTTTCCCTCAGGCCAGCCTCTCTTTCACTCTTGGGAGCTTTTACCATTTAAGGTCAATGTTACATCTGGCTCTAGTAACTAAAGCTGAAGCAATTTTTAACTCAGAGATCCAACAGGCTGTCTAACATTAGAATGAGAGTTTAAATTTAAAGTAACTCTTCAGAAAACCTCTTTCTTGCCTCCGAGAACTACAGAATAAAAGACTTTCCTATTCTGGCATAAGTACTCTGAGTACGAAGCACGATGCAAGCATCCCATTAGCATTCTTGAAGTTCACTGCATATAAGGCTCTAGTTACTCATTTCTGATTAAAATGGGCAAGTAGGAAGAACAGATGAAATAGTTTACATCATGTTATGTTAACCCTTAGAGTTTTGATTGAAACATCTGCTATTATTTTTCTTTTTTTTTCTTTCCCTTTCTTTCCCCCCCCCCCTCTCTGTGTGGTCAGAGAGTCTAAATCAGATAGCCAATACAAGGCATGTGAACTTTTGAAGAACACTGGCTTCAATCCAGGCATGGGCTTTACTCTCCATTTGCAGAGTATGAGTAATTCCTGCTGAAGGCCACAGAAATTATGTGAATCCCATGAGAGAAGGTAGCTACAAATGGGACATGGAAAGAGAAAACATTTACTGCAGTTAATGCAAGTACCTGAAGAAACATGATACACATGTTTGACAGCCCTCAACTCCAGAACAGACATAATCCTCATTACTTAAAAAGCTTTTTTTTTTTTTTTTTTTAATTAAAGCAACATTCTCAGACTCTAACTAGGAATAAGTTTCACTTTTGCCAATTGATGTTATATTATCAAATATATGTGGACCAAACCTAAAACAACCTTTTGCAGTTTGAGTACAAACAAAGAGCTGTGGATGAGAAATTCCAAAAAGTTAAACAAAAAAGTATATAAAATAATTAGGTAGTGAGTTTGAAAGGCCTATTTTCTCTATTCTCTTAAAGCAGTCTAATATGCTAACACTAAATCACCAACCATTATTGAGAAGAAATTAATAAAAGCATTCAGGCAGAAAAATCATACAAAAGAAAATAAGAATTTGATGATTAGACTTGGAAAGTCAAAGATTTACATGAGATTGACAGATGGACATAAGGGGATGCTTGTGGGAGAAACAGGTGAAGATGAGTTGACTGCCATGCATCAGACCTTGTAACAAGGTAGGAGACTGGTTATCTTGATGCTGCCATCAGGTTTATGTTTGCATTAGAGAATTTACCATCCTCTACCCAAGACCTTCTTTGTCCCCCAAATCAATGAGACAATGCACAGAATTTTTACACTATTCAAAGTTCTGGTAAGACGTTTTTAGCATTAGTGGTTAAACTCAATCCCAAAACAATGAGATTACTATGTTTCAACTATGTCTACAGGTTTTGGTTACTCCCCAGCTATTTGTTCTGCTTAATGGCTCTCTGGTAGACCTTAAGACATCCCATTCCCTTAGATTACTGCTATACTCAAACTCATTAAAAAAAGTTCTGAAATATTCTCTTGTGGCCCAGCATGGCTAGTTTCTCCTCAGGCTACTTATAACTACATAAGTCTTCTATTAACATCTATAATTCTTTATTTTTCAGTTTTATTTTCTCAGAATTTTTAGACCACAACTATGAAGTGTTTCATTTGCAGGCAACAAAGGTTTCTTAAAAAAAGTTTTGGATGATCTTTCTGGTTCATTTGTCTTGCATTCTACTCCTGCTGGTCCATTTTATCCAAGATTTGTTAGATGAAATTGTGGTCTGAAAATATTTTGCAGTTCCTAGAAACTTTAGGAAACTACTGGCCTCTAAAACATCTGCCTCTTCTATAGGAAAAACCTACAGCAAGTTTCCAGCTCCACTTCTGCCACCCCATCACCATACATAGCTCAGAGCTGCAAGAAATGATCACTGGCATTTAGGCAGCAATTAGGGAACAAAGAAGGATCCTGAAGACATTGATAGGAAGAGGGGAAAAGTTGGTTTCCACTCAACTTCAGCTCCTGAAACAGACTACATATTCTTGCACCCAGCAACATATCCTATCAATTAGGAGGTACTTAACCCAGAGCATAGCTCAGAGCAGTCTTTGGCCAAATGCAAGGAAAACTTGTCAGCTAAAAGCTTTTTTTTTTTTTTTTTTTTTTTTTTTTTTTTTAAGATGAAAGATTTTTTTAAGATGAAATCTAAGCATGTAGAATAAGTTCTTTAAACAATGATGTTGTTTTAACAACTGAATCAAGGCAGAACTTGCCCCATATAAGCAACTTTCCTCAGAGCCCCAAAAGTCCTTGTCCAGTTGCTTTAGACACATTCTGATAGAAAAAGCTGGTCACACAGGATATTGTCAAACCTTTTCCTGTCCCTCACCTCTTTGATGTAAATATTTATGTTGCTAGCATAACTCTAACGTAATGCTATTTCCTAAGAATAGCATAAGGTTATTATTCTTTTATACACATACTACAGCAGTTGAGAGCAGCTAAAGAGGCTTCCTTGACTTCCCTAGCTCTGTGACATCAAAAGTAGTGCAGTACAAACCATCACAAAGTTGCATCACATTAAACTTCCTAGCTAAGGCTTTTTACTTGTGCCTTTTGAAGACAAACACAAGGGCTAAAAATTCTGGTTATATCAAAATACTTGTTTTGCCACTAGAATTGAAGTGTACTAGATATGTCAATCTTTGTCAACCTTCATGATTTTTGAGCATAGGGTGGTGGTGGGGAGGTGCAGTGTGTGTGCATGCTGTTACTTAACCTTGTTTTTTCCTCTCCTCTCTAATTTAGGCTTCAATTTTGCCATCAGGGAGATAAGAACTCTAGGCCTTAAGCATGTTTTCATTTGAATTTTGATGGCCTCTGGATAAAGCTGTAAACTCTCCTCTGCAATAGAGTGACACCAGTTATACAGATGTTGCATAAAAGGTTCCTATATTTTGAAAATAATATACAAACCTCAGGAGACCAAAGTATATTAAAAATGCTGTTTAATATACCTCATTGTCATTAATGTGACAAAGTACCACTTTTAACAGGCAATATTCAAGTGGAAAAACATGATTGTATAGTCTTGTTATTTATTTAGCAGTTGAAATAAAGATTGTTATGCAGGCAAGCTAAGAAATTGACAGAAGTATAATAATTGCACTTTACTAGAGTTCTATGATAATATTTTTCATGGGGTTTAAAAAGCATCCCCCCCCTTTTTTTAAACACTTTTTTACTCTTTAGTTTACAGGCTCATGTTTATCTGAAATGTAGCAAAACTTTAGGGCACTTTGAAAAATGTTAAAGCAGCAGCTTCTATAGACAAATATCACAGGGCAGAATTTGACACTTTAAACTTTCAACACACAACTTTTCAACAACAAAAGAAGCACTTCATATCAGAAATATCAAAAGAACATTCAGTCATATAATAAAATAAAAGCCTGCAGAACAGAATCCATAGAGACCAGCAAACTTGCAAAATTTATACAGACAATATAAATATCTTTCCCTATAACATGGACTAGTTTGCTTTCAGGGCATACAGATAATCTTATAAACTCTTTTGAGAAGCTTTTGTGTTTTAAATTGAAAGACACTTGGTCTTAGTGAAGTACTCAAGTTTTTAAAGCTAATTAAGCTATGAAAACTCTTTAAATAAAGAGCTAACATTTTTTCTGAAACTCAAAATAGGCAGCTAATGCTATTTAGGAGACAGAATCTGAGTAATAACATATTCATTTGTATAACAGCACCTATTGCCAGATAATTAATAAAATGCCCTAAACAGACACAAAATTTCATTGGACAAGTCACACTGGACAAGGCTTACACAAAGCATATTTTTCATTTCCCATGTTCAAGTCTTTTTGGAATGCTTATTTTTAAAAGAGTAGTTTTAAGAGCCAAGCTCTTACAATAGCATCACTTTAAAGTTTTGGGTTTTTTTTTAAATAGCTTACAGGGAAGACAAAGCAACATCAGAAACTGAAACCTTTGTGGATAAAGCAGTTATTCAGGGTTGAGTCCTTAAAATCTCACCTTACAAGAGGTTAGAATTACCAAATACTCTATTACAGGCAGGGTCTTCCAGGGTGTTCTTCTGCAAAAGGAGAAAGAGAACAGTAAGGACAGTGTTCTGTAATATCTTTTGGGGAAATATTTTTGGAAATATCAAAGCAGTTAATATTTGCTACAACTCCATCCAAACTTCTGGCACATCTGCCAGAAGTGACAGATTGGGGGGCAAAAGGAAAAAGCACTGTTCAGCTTCTCTATCTACAGGGAGAGACTTCTCTAAAGATGTAGATGTTTGCAAAATTGCATACTGCTATTCTCTAAAGTGCAAGATAGATGGACTAGTACTGCATATTGACCTAAGCCAAAATAGAAGTTATCGGAAGAAGTTAAACTTGATTTCAAAAACCTATCCTACACATAGAAAGTGCTTGTAGACACATTAACTAACAGCCCAAGTTCATGGGTTTTTTTTAGGGGTGAACAGTACACTTATCACATGGTAAACAAAAACTAAGCAGGAAGTAACATGGGAAGCTTTTATCAGGGATATGATAGCTGACCTCCATCCTCAGAGCAGACAGCAAAAAAAATGGTACCAGCCTTAATCAGAGACAGCTTTTTAATATTTGTTTCTAGTAACAGAATTTTACACTTTGCCATTTATTCTAAAATTTCCAAGCAGCCCTGAAAAGAAAAACCCACCTCTCAGTTCTAGAGAAAGCCACTTTTTTCCTTCTAGTTTCTATTTTCAGCTTTAAGTTGGATCATTTTATATCTTGGACACCTAGTGTCAAAATCCATATAGTATCAATTATCTTCTCCCTATGTGGATACATAGGGACGAAGATCAAATCTTTTAGCCTCATACCCTTTCCCTTAAATCTGAGGGATATATTTTTCAGAACTTTAGCCACTTTTGCCACATTCTAAAGCCTACATTTTTGTCAACTGGATGACTGCTGCTACCACAGTATCACAGGTTTCATGTGACTGTTCTTTGGATGGTTCAGACTTTTTTTCCTTAAAATTTTTGAAAATTCTAATTCCTTGCACTTAAACGCATGAATATTAATGTCATTAGTTCAAGTTGTCTACCTGCTTCAGAAAAAAAGTATAGCAAGTAGAAGTCTGGGATTAACAGAGTCATTTATCTACTTTTCATCTAATACCTCACAGATGTTCTCCAGAATATCCTGGCTTTACCCAGAAAAGCAAGAACAGTTGGTAGCAACTTGACATCTATAAGCCCCCTTCTTCCATCCTGAAGGGGACTGAAACAAGCACACACTTGTGGCTGAACTGAACAGTTCACTAGACTCAAAGGAAGTCAGGAGTATGCACAAAAACATGCTAAAGTCCCCTACACATTGATGGGGATGATGATAGGGTAGGTTTTGACAGGTTCACCTTCCCAATAGAACAAGCTGCATAGCCTTCTTCAGGGAAACAAAGAAATCACCCAACACTGCTTCATCACTGAATGAAGAATTCATCCAACTGCACAATCACTGTTCTGTCAGCTATATTTGCAGAACAATACTCAAAAAAATATTATTCCCTGGAAATACTCTGACTAGTTTCTGATAGTATTAATTAAATGGCTTCACTGTTTTAGTTGCTATCCATATTTACCAGAAGAGCCAGGTACTTGTCTACCAAGTACTAGGGTGGCTGCACTGCTCAGTTGCTTGCCAAAGCTGCTGTCCCTCCTCCCTCCCTGACCATGAGTAGCAAAGCAGTTCTGGTTTCCCTTCTGCAGTCTGGCTCATGTACAAGTTAATTCAATTAGATGTTTCTTGTGGGAAGAGCTAGAGAACAAGGCAGTAACAGGTAGGAAAGCAAAGCAAGACAAGGAATCATTTACAAACTAGACAAATCCACAGCAAAAATGCTGAGCTGTGTGACATTTTGCGAGTGCGAGACAGAACATTTAGCTATAGAAGGATTCCAAGCAGCCTGAAATTTAAATACAGTTCACCCTTCCAAGTTGTTGCCCCAGTCTATGCTTTTTTTTAAAACTTCACTTAACATTTTTTTTTCTCTCAATTGTAGGTTTACGATAACATTCTTCTTTTGAAAGAGGAATTGAAAAAGGGAGAAAAAGCAGCATTAAATCCTCTGCTTTGCAATTTAACAAACGTGAATCCTAACTACTTCCTGCAGAAAAAAAGCCAAGGAACATAAATACATACAAAAATAAGCAGGTTGTTTATTTTTGTTTTAAAGAGCCCTTAAAAAAAAAAGGGTTGCAGTAACAGAATAAATTGCATAAAGCTGTTTGGACCTCATGGCTTATAGGACAATAAAGACAGACCCTGAACATCTCATCTTCTTGAAACAGAGGCTGAAATACATAATGTCAAGAGATTTATGAGTGTTTTTTAAACTGGACATTTCTTAAACACCATGTTGTTTTAGGACTTCCTCAATGGCTATGTTACAAGTGCTGCTTGTATTGGTTCTATCAGCTTTTGGAAGAGCCTTTAGACCACATTATCCACTAAGCAGCTGTGAGGAATCTTTCAGTCAGCTATTTGACCCCCATATATAAATGAGAGGAGGAAAAAAAAAAAAAAAAAAAAAAAAAAAAAAAGATGTTTATAAACATGGGAAGTTTCAAAAACAGTTGTGATCCAGGTACAAGACGGTAATAGAGGAAAAATGCCAGGGCCAAAGGAGGAGACAATTACAACACACCAAAACACATGGAATTTAAGGTGCACACAAGCTGTGTTGATTTGGACCCATTCAAATGCCTAACAAGAGCCCAAAACCAAAAAATATGACTATGTTTGTTGCACTGAGTAGATTGGCTTGTAGAGCCTCATAAGTTGTCATGAGGTACACCTAAATATTGTTTGCTAAATATAGTGAATTCACAAATTCCAGTTTTTCAGTTTAGTATGAAAGGCACAAGCTTCAAAAAAATGCAAGATACAACTGTACTACAGAAAAACAAAGCGATTCACCTATCAGAACTGTGATTGTTAAATAGAAGTAAAGAGCAGTTTCATTTTGTAATATTTGAGACATTCCAAAATTTCCTCAAATAAACCTTGAGCTTATTTCCCCTTCAAAGAATGATTCAATAATCATTTAACATTTTACTGGCCTCTGTTCTGTTGTATGCCTAAAGACAAAAGAGACCCTGGACAAAAATCTGATTACAGGAATTCACTATTTCCCTATTTAATAGGCAATTTTGCCTTTCTTAAGATATTGAAAAAAGCTAGACTGGTATTTGAGCTAGCTGTTCTGAGTGCCTTAGTACCCTTATGTCACTAGTCCGCAATGCACACAGAAATTTCCTGAAAGTAGAGAGGTCTAAGACACAGCCTTAGACCTACTGCAATTTAGCACTTATGGATCCTTCATTAATTTATGAAATAAAAGGGAAATACCTGTTTCAAATTCCATCTTACCTTGCTGAAATCCCTTACCGTTCTTGATGTATTCTTCATGCACAGAAACATTCACTGTTCACATTAAGATGATAAAATGTGACACTTCAAGTAAGGAAAAAGCTATGACTATTAAGCAGTATTTTTGATCCAGGACCATATGAGAAATGCTCAAATGGGAAAACTTTGAAAAAAGTGTCATCCTCACACTGCACAAGCAAGAATATGGCATCTGCATTTGTCTTTTATATAACTCAGGCAACAATATCCTGGCAACCACATTTCAATGGAACAAATCCAGGTAATTAAAATGACTAGCTCTAGCATCCACTTCTTTTCATGATACCACTTGATCAGACAGATTTGATCATTGCAAAGTGATGTTCAAAACTCTGCCGCATACAATTAAGTAAAATGTCATCTGTGTTTGTACTAGGCCTTCTAACTTTCATTTAACTGCGTTTTTCATGGTACTTTCTGCCCGAGAACTTCAAAATTCGATATATGTCATACTTTTTTAGGCATGATTTGATTAATTTCATTAATACTTCAGTATCCTGTCAAATTTGGTGTTTTGATATATACAGGTAAAAGGATTAAATTCACTGTGCTAATAAACCCTTTGATGCATTAGCATCCCACATAACGTCCACTCACTCAGAAACTTTTTACTAGATTCTAATGTCATTAGTCAACAGCTTGGCTTCTATCCCCCTGCAACTGCACATCTTAATCCTTCTAAAGCAAGCTGCAGAGCCCAAGTTCCATGTAAGAACTTTGGACATACTTCCTTTCAAAGAGCATATGAGCAAGTGCCCACTGCCAACACAAGCGTCTGTTGACATCTGGAGATTTGAGCAGCAGCAGATTGGATGATGGGAGTATGACAGAAGGTATGACAATATGGTACCAGGAAACCTAGTACACCTGTGTATGTTACCAGCTTTTACACTTGCTTCTGAGGGTGCTTCCCCACGGGGTCTGCCTTTTAGTATCTATTCTAGTAAGTTCACTTAGGCCTAGAAGAAAGAGTTGGAAGAATTAAAGGATTCCTGTTACACTTTTCCCAGGCTACTTTTCAGTTAGCTTTGAAAGTATTAAGAGAACCTTAACTGAACTCAGTCAAACTTTCGAGAATTACTACTGTTTCTGCACTGGAATAGCAACTGTCCATTTAACTACAATTCTCCAAGTTAACTGCACTGATCTGGTAACAAATCTGCTGCAGCTACTCATCACACTTAAGACTAAAGTAGAAAACTTTTCCCTACTTTTCCATGGGAAAAGAGCACAGCAGTATATTTGTTAAGTGCAATGACCTTAAATTTAGCTATCTAGGAGACTACTAGCTTATACAAGAGACCATGCACTAAGGTTGATAATGAAATCCTTCATAGTAAATGAGTTTTAGACAAGGTTGTTTGTACACTAAGTATTGGAATTTTGTAACTACATTTACTTCAACCTACACAGAGGTCTTTGCAGCATACAGAAACATGCATTGCTTTAAAATTTAACTGCTGTTAAATTATCTCATCTGAGAAATATTACTTGTCTTCAGTATTTTAAAGACCAGAAACAGGCCAGCAAGAATCCTTCCACTCAGTTTAACTCAAAGTTACATTGCGAACCTGTCAAAGGCTATGTTCTCTCAAACAAGTGAGGTTATAGAGAAGGCATGTTAGTATTATTGCATAATTCAGAAAAATGATGGATAAAAAGAAAGCATCACAGAGATATTCTTCCACCTTTCTAATAATGGAAAGCTGAACTTGTGGAAAGTCTTGCAGAAGGTATCCAAGCTGTTACGAAGGCCATCCTCAGCTGTATTAGAATTGAAAGTATATTCAGTAAGTTAAACCTGAGGCTCTTAAGAAAAAAAACAAAAATATATTTAACATTAGCAATAGTTTCCAGAGAGTGAAATAGAAAGCATTCTACTGCTACTACACTCAGCCAAACTCATTTTGAGGAAAACTGTATAGGTCAAACCGTCAGCAACCAGCTACTGCTTCTACATACAAACATTTAAATAAACATACGCTTATATGTCTCCTGGTGTTCCATAGACAGCACTGTCAAATGAAAACCTGACAAAAGTCAAATATAGCTAGGCCTTTAGTAAGGAAGTGACTCTATCTCCTTGTAGCATTCTTCTGAGCATAAGAGGCAGCAATGGATAAACTAATTTCACATGATTTTTTAGGACAGAACAACAAAATGCTATGAGGAAGCAAGCAACTTAGGAAATCAAACATCCACTACATAAGCTAAATACAAAAATCACTCATAATTGATTCAAATTTAAGCTTTCCATACTCTATGAGAACCATTAATATGCATATGAAGATCCTTAGTGAAACTAATATTACTTTGAGTCTTGTGACATTTCAAGCATCTCAAAACCATAGTTCAGAGAAAAATGATTATACATGATTCACATTATAATCTAATGAACAAACATCTATAGATAACAGCCTTAAGCAATTCATATTTACCTCATGCAGTCGTGAATTGTTTTAACTCCTGTTTAGCTGCAAGTGAGCATGTACATAATGACTGCCAGCAGCTGACATGTAGCAACTGTTTTTTTGCAGTCCTTGAGGCCACAAAATGCTTTCAAAATTTCCATTTAGTTTTGAGACCTTTCTAGCCATAGATGATGAATTCCATGTTTCTGGTAAGTCAGGAGCTGGAAAACAAGCAGTATTAGGTCAACAATACCAAATATTCCAACATCCCGACCTGGTCTTTTGACCTGCATCACCCATGCCACATCATATATTCCTTCACAACATAAACCATAACCTCAGAAAAATACACAATGGATAAAATACCAAAGGAGGGAGTCTGCTACAAGACCATTGTACTAATTAACTCTAATTTCAGATGTCTTTTAAAAAGATGTACCTCTCTAAAAAGACCATATTAAGCTGTTACCACACAGCTCTAGCTCAAAATCATTTAAGTTTAGTTCAATGTTAGGATTTCTAAATTTGGGCATCATCCCAAACTTTCTTTTATCACTTGGTTTAAATACTTCTTCATGAATTACCTCCCTTTTTCAGCTTCCTAACCATTTCCCTCAGCATCCATGACTTAATACTTTCCATAGCTATGATTTCAGTTTGATTCAAAAATCTAGAGTTTACCTTAAGAACCTCAAAACTGATTTGCTCTCAGATGTGCAAACTGTTTTCACACTTGGCAATCTATTCCCAGTGCACAAATGAGGGGGAATGAGATTCCTTTAAGTGAGATGAATGCTTAGCAAAATAAAAATTTCTTAGTACTCTTGCAAAGTATCAAATTATTTACATGCTGATATTTGGTTTTCCCAGATATACAGGCAGCAAATGTATTTATTGTATTTACTATCAAAGACATTGTATACATAGAAGTTTCATTAGGACTGGGAGAAAGTGAATACCTGAGCATAAAACAAAATTATCACAAAAATCTGCTATCTATTGCTTTTCTTTACCAAGACAATCAAAGAAAAACAACATGGTTGTTTATATTTATTGCAAAAAGATTTTACCTACAAGAAACTTTAGGAAAATAAGTTACATGAAGTTCACTTTGCCCCATGTTCATTCTTCTCCCAGCAGGAGCTGCTAATGAGATCTCTTATTTCAAAATAGCAATATGCTTTACCATAACCAGTTGAGTAGCTTCAGCAGGCAGATTTGAGCTGGTATATAAATACCAGCTCAAAACCATAGTCCTTATGTCATCAACTGAAAAATAAAAACATATTGTCCATCCAATTGGGACATTTCAGAGCAGGGGTGGAGTTTCCATTTACATTTTCTCCAGAAAATACCTAGAAAAAATAAATCTATCATCTGTGCTTTCTTTCATTCTTACAGACTACTTTTCATATTTTCACTCTATTTGGTAAATGGGTATTACATCTCCTGTGAAGTGGCTCAGATTGTGTCTCGTAAGAACGCTTGGCCCAAGATGCTCCATTTTGAACTAGAAAACTTATTAGAAAAATATAAAAGGTATAAAGTATAAAATGTATAAACATAAAATGCAATATGCTTTACCATAACCAGTTGAGTAGCTTGAAATGTTTGCACAATTTGTGGAAAGGCTGTATTCATTTCCAGTACTGTTAGAAATCATTCTCAGACTGTTAGACTAGCTTCTCTTTTTATCTATAGTTAAAATAGGCTCTCCTAAAAGTCACTGTATTTTGACCAAAGCAAAGTGAAATGCCCTTTATTTTATTTTTTGTTTGTTTGTTTTCCTTCAGGAGTAGAAGTAGCTGATTTAACCCAACAATAGTAAAATACTTAGTTATCTAACTGGAGGTCTTTGAACAGTCTCCCAATCAGCTGGGATGGAAGCCACGAAGTACTATGTATGTCACTGATAATGCTTTTTCATACATTTAAATATTTAAAATATCTATTATTTGCCTGATAAAACTGTAAAAAATAAATTACCTCAACTTATGTTCCTTCATATATCAATAACAAGATTTGGACTGCAAGCTTTTCAGTAAAAGGGCAGTATTATTTGTAAAGTGTCAGGCACATTGATGTTAGGATCTATGTGTACTACTATTAAATAAGGAACTTCATTAAAGACAAGGTATGATTAATAATCTAGTACTCTGCCTGTTCCTCCTCCATTCCCTGCTTTTAAGCAAAAAAAACTTCAGTAAGCAACATCAAAATCTGCAAAGGTATCTTTCTTCCTAAAAATAACTAGAAAAACAAACTTGCATAACTTCCCTCTACCTTAAATAGTAGCAAAACTGATCAGAACTAAAAACTCACTTCTGTCAAATTTTTAATGGCAGAATTTTCATTTATACATAGCTGTTCTAACAAATGCTTTTAATTATAATTCTATGCTGAAACAGTAAAGCCAGAGAATGAGCATATCTTTATAAAATTATCACTTTTGACATTTCCCATCAAAAGTGAATAACTCTCTGCACTAAACACTTGAGCTTGTATATTCTACAAAGTTACAGGGGTAAGTAAAATAGGAGCTTGCATGCTTTGATAGAAACCTACAGTTAATCAAAAAACAACGCAAGGGAAACATGGATATGGAGACCTAACTACCTGATACAGGTTTAATGGCAGCTGAAGTACAAGAAAAATAATGGTGCTTAGAACTCATCCTTCACAAAGGAGAAGCAAGCAAGCATTATTCCTGTGGTGTGGAGAACAGACATACCTCTGAGGTCCCATCAGCCTTTGTTAGCAAGAATTTTGCCATCGACTTCAAGAATAGCTAAAAATAACTAAAAATAGCTACTCTGCTCACAGCCTTCTTTGCAGCTCACAGAAACACGGCCTGACAAAATGCTTGTGGCAAGAAATGCCTGTGTTCCTTATTAAATATTTGGACACTCATTCTCACAAGTTTATCAAGGAATACTGCTATTAAGTATGTTACACAACAGCCTGATCATAAGACAAGAGTGGTAGCTTTCGTAATTATTAGCTCTTAAGGGCAGCTTCTATTTTACTCTTCCCCTGCCTTAGTTATGACAACTCATTTTATCCTCTCAAAAAAGAAAGAAAATAAGAGTAGTTAAAGAACAGATCAGGTTTTCCCCATTACTTAAGACAGCTACTATGAAACTGCTTACTTCCTTCAGTGAAACAGCAGTACATATACAGCAAGTTAACAAGCATGGGTGATAGAACAGCTGGAACAGAAGTGCATAAAAAGTTTCATCTACAAATAATTGGCTGTAACATTAATTAGTATTGCCATCACTTTTAGATTTTGTTACTTTGTAACATGATAATATTGCCACAATACAATGTACTTATGTACAGAATACATTGTATTATGAATAGAAGGAAATACTAGGCTGAAGAACAGCAAGGAAATAGTCACTTAGTCCTGAGGGTGGTGTGTGCAGGTTAAAAGCAAAACAAAACCAACAAGCACCTGTTACCCAATTTCTAAAACACTCTTTAACTAATTTCTGTCTTTCCCTTCTAGCTATACAAAAATTCTTACACAGCTTAAGCTCAGTTAACTGTTGTTTCACTGTCTTCACAAGCATGTTTGAAAGATCAGTTCATCTCTCCCAAAACTGGAACAACTGGCCATTGCTGCAGATGCCTAAAAGGACATAAAAAGAACGAGCACATGAGAGAAGAGAAGAAATGGGTCTTTATAGTCATAGGATGAAGAGGCAGAAACTTGGATCAGTTCCTTGAGAAGGACGTTAGAAGGGGCCAATAGTCTCAGGGATGCTTTTATATCTATTCAACCGGTATTCACAGGTCCCCACCCTCATAGGGTAGTCTGCAGCCTCCATCAGCAGAAGTACACAAGTCAAGAGCAATGCAATCCCCTCTGCCAGACTTTCACCAACTGTTTCACTTTCCTACACTTGTACAAGTCCCACAATGACAAGAGCTGTAAGAACTAGTAATTCACTGGAGGATGCCTTTGGTACATTCAAGCTGGCCTATGATGGAGAAGAACAGCTTACAAGGACAGAGGCACAGCTAAGCAAACAAGCAAAAATAAGAACACAATCAACCAGCAATCCACTTGCACAATAATAATAACAATAAAAGGGCACTCCCAAAATGGGAAGGATACATTTGTGTTATTTGGCAAAGAATTATTCACAAATGCTCAAAAATGATTAGGCATACAGCATCCCAAATATGTTTCCTTTTGCTAGAGCTTTAGAAACAAAATAAAACATACAATAAAACATGGGCACAAAAGTCAGCAGACATGTTGCATGGTATTATAAAAACCATGAGGTAGTACACATTAGTAGGTATTTACTCATTAGTATTTAATATTCACACAGGTAAAAACATAAGAAAGGTTATATGTAATATGTGGAATGCTTCCCACATGGCTTAAACTCAGTTTCCAAGATTCATTCCAGACAAAAAACAAACAAGAGAACACTAAATAAACAAAAACCCAACCACCAAAAGCCAAATTCTCTGCTAAATCCTTCACTGCTTTAAGATATGGCATAGAACAAGGTATAGTATGCCACAAGCATATTTATCACTTCTACACTTATTTTCCAGGAGTTTCTTTTTCACATACACTTTAAAAACAGGTGTAGCAGTTCCAGCCTTAAGGGCAGACCTAAATTTCTAGATATAAGATTCTAATAAAATATCTTCCAAGCACATTTGGCCACTATTAAGAAATGACAAAGGGACCCCCTCTCCCAGAACAATATTTCTTTCCCCCCTCCGAGAGACTTTTCCTCTGCACCTCTATCACTCTTACACAGATCTAGGATTTCCTCTTTTGTCTGTCCACAGAAAGCCTGACTCATAATCTCCCCCACTCTTCTGAAGAGTCCATCCACATTACTTCTGCTTTGCCCCCATCTTTCAAGCTTTTCGCATCTGGAAAAAACAAAGCCATTTTAAGAGGTATAATTTCTTAAATCTGTCTCATTTCTCACAGCTGATAGGAAGGAGTAAATACACTCTAGACAAGCAATAACAGATGCTGCTACTCTACTCTGCAACAGTGCTGACTTCAAATTATTGCCTGTAGAAGCTGCTGCCAGTCACTTCCAACACAGGAACAGGCTTAAAGCTACCTCCCAGGAGAAATCTTGCATTTAGAAAACAGGTTACCTTTTACTAAGCATAACAGCGTAAGATACAACAGGTATTTAAACATTCAGCACAGAATCTCATCCATTTGCAGGGTTTTTTCCCCCCCCCTTTTCCATGTGTTCAGTAGTGAGAGGTCTGTACTTTTTATACAAATATTGTTTGTTTACAGCTGTATAATGTAGCAAGGAATGCACAAATTCACAAATCTTGTGAATATGTTAATAAAAGCTCTCTCTCCACACTCATTGCTAGCCAACATTGGTATTGCTGTTCACCCAGCATCCAGCTTAGTTCATATACACATTTAGTGCTTTAAAATTGTGCAAAATAATCTTATAGTGCACTCATGAAACACTTAAATGTCATGCAAGCTCTTCTCTCCCTCAGACTGCAGGGCAACAATTCTACAACATTCTGTGTAGAAAGCACCAACTGCAATAGCAGAAAATGCATATTTAATAGTTAACAAGCTTAGAGCCACTCTCAGCTGATTTCAGAGGTCTTATCTTCTGCATAAGTAAACAGGGCTAAATTGGCCTTTGAAGGCTTAAGGTTTCGAACTGCCAAAACAAAGTACAGTACTCTTCTTTGAATAGGCACCCTGTAAGTCTTTAAAAACAGACATGAGAAAATGACAAAGAAACTTCCCAACTTATTTGGCTATCAAAAGATTACTGCCAAAGAACAAGGTGACCATTGCCCAAAATTCCAATTGCTCATGAGCTATGCAGACATTCAATCACAACAGAATTTTACTACAGCTCAGTAATAAGACTGTAACTTTAAAAATAGATTACTTAAATAACTGAATTAATTTATGTACCATCTGCTCAGTGTTAAACCTCCATTCCTACTTGTAGTGTTGCAAAAAACTCATAAAATATATGTGAGTTAAGTTTTTGCTATAGAACCTTATTAATGTAAAATATAGCATCATTTACAATTTCCTATCCAAAATAATTCCATTACTGTAGACATCACATAGAACCAAATACCTCCTCACTTCTGTAAACAGTCAGGAAAATATCTTATTTCCTCAAAGTTGCATGAGATTATAGTTAGAATGACAAATGCCCAAGAGGAAAAAAAAAAAAAAAAAAAAAAAAAAAAGACGCAAAAAGATTTGCTTTCTTCCTTCAGCTTTATATGGCTGCTTTACCCATATTCCACTAGCAAAAGGGTCTACAGATCATTACCAGTGAGAATGTTACCAGAATAAGTGAAAAAATCCAGGTAATTTCATTTGCAGATAAATCAGAAGTAGAACACCTCAATTTTTTTTTCCTTAGGAAATATAGCTGATGTAGTCTGTTTCCTTTTAGCAAGTTTATTTTTAGATAATTAATTATACAGATTTGGGAAAAACTTACTAGATATTATTGCTTTCAATTCCAGGAACTCAAGAAATGTATGTTTATACATGTACATGCAGGTGTTTATAAGAACATTCTCTCCCCTCTTTTAAATCCTTCCTTTCACCAAATTTATAAAATCTTTTAAATTCACTCCACCTTGCTGCACAAAGCAAAAAAAGCATTTGATATCCTTGAAGGTAAATCCCATTGATTTACTTTAAAAGTAGTATTTTGGAATTAAGCTTAAGTTGTCAAAGCAAAAGCAACACCTTGGATGTCATCTTCCTTTATAAGAGCTCAAGTCTTGAAAATTCTTACAGAAACATATGGATTATTTCACAAAGAAGTGTCACAAACCACAACTCCACAGAGGAAAAAAAATAAACAATATCACTCATCCCATTAGAATGGTAGCAGAATACAACAGAACATGAATTGAGTCAGAGTACTGTCATCCTCACACTGCTGCATTTACACAGTTGCAACAAGCACTGCAACTACAGTTTACTGTATTAAAATAATATTAAAAACATGACAACAGTCTAAATTGCTATGAGGCTGAAGTAAAGCTTGTCATGTAAAATCAGGCAGTGATATGCAGTAATCTTTCAGAAGATTATACCAATGGACTCTGAAGCTAGTACGATACTAGGTAGTCATGAGGGCAACATGTTAAGAGTACTGATTTGAGGTGGAAGAAACACCAAAAACAGGATGTTGCACATAGAATTTTTTTCCAGTTGACTAGATATGAGCATACAACATACTACAAATCCTATCTCACAAGGACATAATAAAATATATTTTTATAGATTTAGTGTTAGTACTAGAAATATTATCCATTTGCAGTATAAGAGGCATAATTCAGCTCATTTCCCACATAATTCCACAAAAGTATATTTTTCTGCTATTTCTAAGCCTTTTTCTGCTATTGGATGCTACAATGCCTGACCTTGCATTTCTTCTTGCCATGTACTTCAAATGTACACTGTAAGAAGGATTGTCATTGTGTTGAATGTGCTATTGTTTACCATGATACTCACCACTGTATCTTGTTAGAGCGACAATTTAAACAAAGGCCATTCTACATTATTAAAGTTCAGTCAATCCCTCAGCTTCATCTCTAAATCTCCCTTTTGAGCTATGCTTATTACATAAGATGCAAGTTCACAATAGCACCCCTTCCCAGATTAAAACTCTTGGGACAGCAAACTTGTGAATTCTGTATTGCTTAAAATCCAGGTATTGATCGCAGTCAGGATTCAATGGTCTTTGTCAGTACTCTGTATTTATGTCATAAGCAGCTGTTCTAAACTCTCCCTTTTTTCAAAATACCTTGCAAGGCCTCAAGTCTTCTAGCTTATATGTCCTTTAAAACCAACCACAGAAATACTTTATAATTCATGTCATTCTCATCTGAATACTTTACAGATTGACTACCTGATTACAGCTGATACTGTTGATCTGCATATTTGATACAAAAATACTTAATACTGAATAGAAAACAACTAGAGATTTTCTAAACAACAAAGATCTAATTGACAAAAATAGATTTTCAGCACTTTGAAAGTAAGGCATATCAGATTTGGTAAAAAGCATATTTTAAAGTAACAGAGCACTTTGCTCTCGCTTTATATTGTCCTTACATAACAAATATTCCCACCTACCAGCTCAGAGTTCCTTGACAGCAACGGAACTATATTATCTACTTGCCTGGATTTGTCCCCAACTTGTACAGTAGAGACACTAATGATAGTGGCACAAAGAGAAGACTTGTGCAGCTCCAGGAACAAGTGCAGATAGACAAGCTGGGCCCACCCAAGCTGTGCAGGCCTTGAAGCAGCATAGTTGTATTTATACAACAACATATAAACCCTGCCAAAGTTCTGATCACAGCCAGAAGACACACCATACCCAGGCTCTGCTGGGTGCTGATAGCAGAGCAGTACTGGGCTTGTCTGCATTCACCTACAGCCCCAGCAGTACTTTCCATTTTTTACTGAATTCCTGAAACTGCTATTTTATGTTGTGGGACAATGCTCAAAATGAACATTGCTCATGTGTCCCATCTGCCCCAGCTACCTTAAGCTATTTTGTTTTGATCACTGCCAGCAATCCAAAGTGCAAATCTGACTGAACTCTACTGCCTATACTATGATAGTAGTCAAGCATCTAGCAAAATCTGTTTTTCAAAAGCTCCATCACAAACACCCTTTATATCTACTATGAACCACGTGTTTATTTCTCAGCACCCTATAAGTGAATGCTGTCTTGCTATCTTAGTCTATTTACCATATTCAAAAATGAAAATTCAGAATGAATACTACCATGAGTATTACAAAGCTAAAGCATTGCTCTCAACCCCAGGATAAGTTAATTCCTCATATAAAGAGGCTATTAATTTCATTTAAAAATTAGATGCGATTTCATCTAAATTCAAATCACAGATTACAGACCAGCAGGTATTAAAAACCAGTATTAAAACACTCAAGAGATCATTTCTTGCTTATAAAAGGCAGTTTTCATCTTCTGAAAAATTTTCAGCAGCAGGCTGAAAAGGTTTGCAAACAAACAGCACTATTCTATTAAAAGTTTGGGCTTCTGTATAAACTAATACCCTTTTCTCCTAGCCCCAAAATTCATTTTAGTCACAGGAATAGGAGCTCCTCTGTGATTAAACACAACACTTCTCCAAGGAATATTAAAAACACTGTTTATGTTCTGGCTCATCTGCAGTCTTATGCAGGCTTCCAATAGCTCCAGTTAGCTGATCTAACTCCAAACTCTTAAAAATCCCCATTAAACTACCCTACTCTTTCTTCCCAGTAATATATCCATTAGCTCCAAGGTCTCACATTCTATGAAGAATATGTATCAGCAGTTCTAACTGAACATTAATTTTATTTTCATAAGGAACTACTACTGTAGTTCTTTATTGCCAATATGGAACTGTTAATAACTACTGTTAGCATCATTCTGCTTTACAGATCCCAGTTCAGCTGTTCTTTTGCACCCTCATTAACAGAAACAGTCACACCAGAATGGAAGCCCTAAGCTAGACTTGAGAATTTAACTAAACAGCTTTCAGTCCTGATGAATTCTGTTTAAAAACACTGCAGGACTGTGCAAGTTCAAAAAAAATGCTCCATCCTACAAAATGAAGTCTATCAAATTGTTCTTAACAAAACAGTGATTTGCAGAAGCATCAAATTTTAATAGCTATGACCACAAATTCAACACAGCACTGCTTGAAAAAACTTTAATGGGAGAACAATATTTTTTTAAATTTCTTGTCACTGTTTCAAGTCTCCAACAAGGGTTCAGAAAAATCAATATATTGACTAGGAAATACCAGAATAGAAACCATATTCAAAGAATTCACAACAGTAAAACAATAAAACTTGTATAGATATAACCATGCTGATCTACCTTGTAGAGGTAACAGAAGATATGTAGAAGAATATATAGAAACCCTACTTCTATTATTAACAAAGTTCCCAAGAACACAAAACAGTGCTACCTAAACTGTTGTCTGACTTTGCAAAAAGATTCTTTCTAACATCAGTCAGTAAAATAACCAGGAACCTATACTTCAGCATAGGGCACGGTATCTATCCAGTTTCACAACTGGACATGGCAGTGGTGTGGAGAGAAATCTAATCTGATCCCAAGTTGTTACAAAATTGAAAATTAAGAGGCATTACTGTGCTAGTTAGATCTAACTTCAAATTTGGACCTCTTTGAGCAGTGGATCAAAACAAATTACCTCCAAAGGTGCCTTTAATCCTAAATTATTCTGCAACTCTAAAAAGGAAGACTGAAAATGTATGCCAGTTTTTTTTACTAACTTTTTCTTTAAAGTACTTCCTATTTATACCTCAATACTGCCCTCTGCTGATACTCACACTGCTTGATTATTTGCACAGAAAAATTGTAATGTACTTCTGCATAAGGGACAATTGTGTGTTCTCTTCCTGAAAATGAAAGAAAATTAGTCAAAAAAAGTTCTTATTCTGATCAGTATATTAGGCTGAATTGCTAGGTTTATGTTACAGGACCAGATAAGTTTGGAGAAAGTGCATATTTGTGCTCCAAGTAGGTCTCTTCCCAGGGCAAGAGTTTAAGAAGCTTTAGCTCAGGATAGGGTTGATCCAGAGCTCCAAAGTTAATAAGAGTTCCACAGCTTTTTCTCAGCCTTCCTTACTACAACAGCTAGCCTATGTAGTTCACTAGTAAATTCTCTTCCCCTTCATCCCGCCCCCTCCCCTCCCCTCCCCTTCCCAGTGCTTACTAGTGTCCAATCCTTGGCCTGCCAAAGACTTTTGGCATGTTGATAAATGTTTGCTCCAGTTTGCTTCTCCTTTCCCTCTTTTGTACTCCTACAGTATCTCAATAGCCCTTAAGAGACCATATAACTGAATTATATTCCCTACCTAATTTGTAAAAATACTGCATTACAAATCACCATCACTGACCTTTCCTGAAGGACAGTCAAACAGATTATTTTTTTTTAATTAGGGTTAGTATGTATTAGGAGAAATGTTTGCAGAAGCTGATGCTATCATTTTATAAATGTGTAAATTCAAAGGTTTCAGGGTTTTCAGCACTCCTATTCTAGCATATAAGAACCTTTCATGATGCAGCATCAGTTTACAAAGGACAATAAATTGAATCTACATGCTCACAATGTGATATAGAGATGGCCTCAGAGAAAGGTATTAAGACAGGCTTTCTATGTATTCATAAGTAGGACATAACAATCAAATATTAACACGGGAAATTCAAGCCAAGTTTTCAGGAAAGCCTCAACAACACAGAAAATTAAGAAATGAAACATAGCTATGAGGTGAAGAATTTTCTTCACTAGAGGTTTTCAGACAAATTAATGAAACATCTAAAAGCAAGAATGATACTCCACATACATCAGTTTTACACAAAATGGCACAAATAAGTACGAAAGAAGCTAAGAAAATATATACTATAAAGAGCCTTCAGGGCTATTAAAGGGCTCTCAATATTACATATACTTGTTTAAGAATAAAGTCTAAAAGACCAGGTATATCTCTAGATTCTCTAGCTGTCAAATGTACTGCATCTACCAACTTTGTCTACATGAAAAATCTGGTTCACTAAAATTTTATGTTTGACTGACAGAAAGCACTTATGCATATGCAATATTTAACTAATATAAACTAATTCAATGTGTTTCTCAAGTTTTGTTTCCAGAACACTACGAATGCCATATATGCCTTGACATTGCAAAGCAATCTGCCAGTTAAAAACAGAAGCCATCTCATGGCTAGCAAAATCATGATCAGAAAGCATAACTAGTGGAGGTGGTATCTTCTTTAATTTAAAAGATCTGATCTGTATGCATTCAGTCACTTGACTGATATAAATAAACTTTACTCATCCTTACTGAGGCAACATAGTTCTGCGAGTTTCTTTCCTGGCTCCTATATCAACAGAATTCTTGACCAAGTTCCAGCAGCAGTTCTATTAATGGTGATGATGTGCAAGCCGGAAAGAACACAGCTTGACTTTACATCCCAGGCTGAGTTTGCAGATAGAAATACTTTATTTATTTATTTATAAACATGCTACATCATGAAGGGCAACTCCAGAGGCAGAGGACTTTGGAGGGGTAGTGCCCTCTGGCAAGTAAAAATCGTATCTCAACTTCAAGCAGAACTCCATACACAGCATTTTAAGAGGCCAGTTTTGTTCTTTTTGCTAATCAAGTCTTACTCATTTGAGGAATGATAGTATCCTACTAAGAGTACTCAAAACAAGAATGTTCTGGCAGTTCACAGTCTTCCTACTCTGGTAGCTTGCTACTCTTGCAAGCTGTAGCCTAGACTCCTTAAGAGCATGCATTGTTAACATTAAGTCCAAAACCTATATCATCACCCTGATATATCAGAAAATGCTAAATTAAAAGTGAATCTAGTATATAATTGTACATGATTTTCCCAGACCATAATGTTTATCCCCCAACTTCCCAATACTGTGACCTGCCTGGGGGAAGTTAAGCTCATGTTGTTTAAGTTACTATTAAACAGTTAGATATTGCTGCTTACACAGCAGTGTTATCCACTTGCCATAAGGTTTAAGAATTTGACTAAGAAAACACTGCAGAACAGTGTACAGACATAAGTCCTAAGTTTTATAGTGAGCTAGTGCTAAATATCCCCTCACATCTTAAAATAAGCTTGCTTCTGGCTAATAAAAGGTACTGGATCCCTTCCAATCTGATACCTTATTTCAAAAAAACTACTAGACACACAGGTAGTCAGGTTACAAATCAATGACTACTTGAATGCATCAAGTTAATTGTAAACTTAAGTTACATGTTGATAGGAGACATGAAAACAGTCTTCAAGTACGGCATCTATCCATTCTCAAATAACTGAACAAAATGTTCCTGGTCTTCTGAGAAAAATGTAGAAATAAACACATGAAATGCAGAAAGAAACACAGAATTGACACTTCTTGAAGTAAACAGGTCACTGCTGTCACACATTGTACTACTGACCTGAAACTTAAAAGTCATTGGTTCTGATTTTTCTATCTATAATGTCAAAAGAAAAAACTTACCATTATTAATATGCATAGACAGACATCATGTGGGATCATTAGTATCAGCTTCAAGTCCACCACTTCCTCTTGGGATGAATTACATTACACAAAGTATAACTCCTGCACAGCTAGTAATGAATTCTAATAGAATAGTTTCCAGATTGAGAAGGGAGGAAGCAAAAAAAACTTCAAAAGCCTGATTTCCCTTCCCCTGGCCTACAGTTATTAGTGTGCCCAGCAGGAATTAACAGCTTCAACTCAGTAAGCAAGAGATGTTAACAAGGCACATTACAAAAGAGTGACGAAACAGGTTATAACAAAATAAGATGTGAGTATAGAAAATAGACCTTGATAAAAATCTTAATACCTTTAGCAATTAATGCTGTAATTTGGACTAATTATTTTTCAATCTGTAGCATTTTCTAAAAAAATTAATTCTTCATTGATAAAAGGGAACATCCATGGAGATCTGAGTAGGAGAGTAGATCTAGTAGGAGAATAAAATAAATAAAAAAAAAGGATTTTAAGTTTCTTAAAGGTTATTTTTCTCTCCTCAGCAAGTGTGTTCTTCCTTATGTTTTCTTGACACTTTTTAGAAAATCTTTGAAATTTACCTTATAGAGTACACCTTTGTTTATTCCTCAATTATATAGCCTCCTGTCTACTCAATTTAACAAAAATTTGGAATAATGTATCCACTTTAAATGGCCTATAAAAGTTTAGGTCCCCATTCTACAAGCTTTCTTATCATGAAAAATCCTTCATTTCAGCATTTGTTATTATGAAATTGATAACTAAAAGACTGTGGAATTAGCCTTTGAAGTGCTTGATATATTAACTCAAAAAGATTTCAAAACAAATCAACAACAAACCTAAACTTTCAAACTTGAATCTCATAAACAGTTAGATATCAAGAACTTCTAGCCAGGCAGCAATTGCAAAGCTTTTTAAAACAGTAAAGTCCTGTTACCATGTGGAGTATCTTAAACTTGACAATCCTAACAAAGGACATATCTTCAGCTTTGCCAGACTGACAGTAGTTTAAAAAATTCTTATTTTTTTCATCTCTACAAAATGATTTAAGAATAAAACATACCACAACATCCATAACATGCTACTTTTCTTCGCTCATACAGACCTGGGGTTTTACTCTTGATGTCCTCAAGCTCCACAGAAAACGACCATATTTTCAGAATAGTTCTGCATGCTGCAATAGAAATTGATTTAAGTACCTCAATCAAAAACCAAAACAAACAAAAATAACACATACACATACTGATTTGAAGTTATTTGTAGCCACAGGATATTGAACAGATCATTATGATGTCATTTTGCAGGAGAGTTCTCTGGTTTTCCCTTCCCCACCCACACACAAAAAAGTGCATTGTTCTGTGTAAGCACTGCCATTTAAACTGCTTAAAATCAATGGTGAAAAGGTCTGGGGAGAATAGAAAATGAAAATATACATAGAAACAAAAAAACATCAAAGAAAAGAGTACAGATGTTAGGGACAAGAGGGTTTTTTTTTTTCTATTTATACTACATAAATAGAAGTCAATAGGTAACTTGCATTATACTGTTACAATACATTATATTACCATGTTAATGAAGTAGACAAAACAACTAACCACAGGAACCAGAAAGATATTTTTGACATATCCCCAAAAGCTTTCTTAATCTTCAGGCTGATTCTCAAGCTTCATCCTTTCTGAGAATTTCAGCACAAGTGTTCACTATTATTTTTGGAACTAACTTCTTTGCTCAAGCACTTGCTTGTATTATTTGCTTTCCTTTCCTTAAACGTTTTGTTAAAAAGTCTAGTTACCTCCCTCCCTGCCTAAAATATGCACAGAATTCAGGGAATGTTTTAACAGTGACACAAAACAAGAAAATAGAGATAGACATTACCCATCTAGTACCATCACCGTTTTTCAAAAGTACAATTACAGCAGCAGACAACATAGCTTTCTGCATCTGTTCTTAAGTCTCAAGAACTCAAGATTAATTACAAGTACATATGAGCATTCACTTGAAGTCAGAAAGTTTTGTCTAGAAAAAAAGACTTTTCTAATTAGTCCATAGAAAAACATGGCAAGTTTTTTTTTTTTTTTTTTTTTTTTTAAAGTTTTCTACTTCTTTCTTTCCCTTCCCTGCTCCTCCACCAAAAAATTTTTAATAAATAAAAAGGTCTTGTAAAATCACTAGAACACGATGATAGAGCACATATTCACATTTTAAGTTGGCTACCAAATTCTTGTTTAATCCTTAGGTCATGTTGATTACAGTTTTAAAAAATTAATTTCAAATCTTATATCAAGATTGAAAAAACTTCCTAACAGAATCCTTGGGTAAAAATATAAATATATATATATATATATATATATATATAAAAGTGAAGTCTCTTCCTCCTCCCTACTTCCATAAGAAAACTCTTGCTCTGCTGATATTTAAGACTTCCTGAAAAAGAAACAAGAAAAAAAAAAATACCTACATGAAACATCCAAACTCTTGAAATTAATCACAGGTAAATCGGGAAGAGGAGGGAAAAAAAAAAAAAAAAAAAAAAAAAGCATTTATTTATTTATAACCTTGATGTGATCTTTAAGACACTAATACTCCCTAAAAAGGGCTCTACACAATCTGTCAATAACACTTTATTTTGTTTTCATTTCAAAGCTGCAGTGTTACCAGACATCCCTATAGTCTTCCATATACAACATTTATGGATCATATACTATTCCGTATGCTAGTAATTTCTGACCTTTACTTTAAACTAGCAATTTTACTACATAACTCCTGGAGAACCTTCACAAAAAGTGCCTTTGCTAAACATATTTTTAAAAATTAGATATCTATTGCTAAAATTAACCATTCAAAAAAAGTCACTGTTTATCAATCAACCTACCATCAGGGAAGAAAATATTTTTCGTAAGCATACCAGCTACTTTTAAAGAAAATATCCTTAATTAAAACATTAGTGTAAAACAAGAGTGCACATCTACTCCTATATTTTTCTCCTCCTAACCATTATAACTTCCCAAATAAAAAAAACTAAAAGAGAAAGAATAGCTCAGCAAACAGTTAAAGCAACCTATTTTTATTGCTGTACAATTCTAACACTAATAAAACAAGAGCTTTTAGCTCCATACTGTAGCATCCTTCAGATAAGCAGTCAACTCATAAAAATAATCAGAGCACTTAACTAGCTTTCCAGGCAGGCTTACAACATACAGAATATCCACTAACACAGCCATTTACCCATCCCAAAAGACACAGCATTCAGCTAAAGCAGCATACCACACTCTCAGGACCCAAAAACAACATTAGCCACCTGCATGCAGTAATAAATGGCCCTCATGGGCACTACCCTACCCACAAGCCCTTGTGCGTGAGCCCAGGATCCTATTTAAGCTCAGCCTGAAGGCATTTGTTTCCTTTCAAGTCTGTTCCTGATTCTTTTTTGTAGATTTTAGGCATGTGATTTTTATGGCTCTACCTCAACTGTTCCTTAGCTCTATGTTTTCCTACAGATTACTGAGCTACAGCTGCCCCAGCTGACCATCACTGGACCTGAGTGTGCCTCACTGACTTATGTGCCTGGTTTAATCTTAGACCTGCTTCATCCCTGAGAAAATGGAGTTCTGGTCGGAGCTGGCAGCCATCTTGTCTTGCTTGGGTATGGTGGGGCTGTTCTGGCAATGGGGTTTTTCTCAGGCAGTAGCTAACCCTTACTGCTCTCTAATCCACTGCACTAAAATTTACCCAGCACTGTGTGAGAGCACTTTTTTTTCTAAATTTTTTTTTCTAAAAATGGCAAGTTGACTACTGAAATGATGGCATGCACCAGTACAATGTATCTAATTGCTGCATAAAAAGAATCTAAATCTATTGTTGTTTTTACTTTTTTGATCTAACCAAGAACAAAGAAATTTTATTCTTAAAAATCCCTTGCTCTGACTGCCCACATGTTTTAAGCGGGGACTTGTTTACTTAAGCATGTGCCCCTTGAATGTAAGGATATTGTACTTGCACAGAGCAATGCTCAGGCAGGTAGAGACCTTTATTCTTTTATGTAAATAGCTCTATTTTTAAGCGGAATTTTATTTCTGGAAAAAAAAGGTGCCTACACAAATTCTTCCAGACAAGAAACAAAAAGGCATGATGAAAAGAGCTCTAAAATATTATTTTTTGTGGCTAGTGGTTTTATCAGTGTACACTTTTAATATTTTTGTACTCATAAGTTTTAAAGTAGCAATTTAAATTTTCATAACTAGTTTTAATGAACGAAAAGTGAATTGCAGCAAGAAAAAACAAGTCTTTCTTTCTGGAATGTTCCTAAGCATTTAAATACATGCTTTTTTCAGTAGAATACCATTTTACACATTGAAGAGGTTCTACAAAACTGGAAATGATGCTTTGTTATTATGTGTATGGAACTTGCTGAGTAGTAGTGTAATAAAATTATCAACTTACCTAAATTAATGGTTCTATCTTTTGCACTTAGCAAAATTATGTTTTCTTTTTTAATTTCAAGTGTCATGTTTTCAGGGCTAAGTATTTCTTTTAATCTGTTTCTGCCATCCATATTCAATGACTGATTATTTCTATAAGAAAAAAAAAATGCAAAATTAGTTTTCTGGGGATTCAAACTGTTTCCTTCCACAAGAAAAAGTAGTTTACTACACAAACTAACGGGTGAACAAAAGCCTAAGGAGTGAACTCTTGGGTCTCCTAGTCTCAATTGCTTCAGCATTAATTATAATAATCTAACAAGTAGTTTATTTGTAGAGAATTGGCCTATAAGTGAGAAAGCCCTCTATTAGCACATAATTCTGAATAACTATGGAATTTTAATGAAGAAAAACACAATTATTTAATTTTTCCTAATCATCTCTTGTCAAGTATGCTCTTTCATTCCTCTTAATTTTCCTGTAAACCACTTTCCAACAGCATGAAGATCTCTCCAAGCACTATCTAAGGCACATACCTACTCAAAGATTGGTGTGAATTCATATTTGCATTCAGAATAATTGCTGCATTAATCAGTAATCAAAAGTTCAGGTTCAAAATGTTAATCAAACAAAAATATTATTAACTTTTAGAATAGAACATATGGTATTGCAAATAAGTCATTGCTACTATAGTAGTATTATGGTGATTTATAATTACATTTTAAATTAAATTAGCATTTAAATACTTGTAGCTCATATGCCACAAGAATGTCACAAGGCAGTCCTATTTGCTTCAGGGTTCAAAAGCTGTTGAACCAATATGTCAGTTATTTTATCTTTTTGGTAAAAATCTGTTGGTGGAGCTTGTGGTCTTACTTTTATCCTTTGTGCAGCTTGAGAAACAATAACAGTGGTCTTATGTTGCTGTGTGTGCCCTGTTTTAATCAAATACATGAAAGCATCAACAGTTATAACTGAGAGGATAACATTTAAGAACTCAATTCTGTAAATACTTTACTCATTCACCTCTGTGCAGTTCTCTGATGGACCTTACCCATGCAGAAGATTCAGGATTAGGGACCAGGTTCTGTACTCAGAAATGTTATCAGAGAAGCATCATGGCTTCATTATTTGTGACTTAAAGGTGGGGGAACACTAAATTAAATTAGCTGGCCAAACTGTTACTAAACAGCTGTATGTTATCATACCATCCAGTGCTAGTTAAATATATATTCAAATTTATAGATTACTTTTCCACAGAAATTTCTTTCCCCCTCTCTCTCATTTGAGTAGGCTCAGCTGGAAAGGGGGTACCTGTGCAGAGGGGCAGGGCCTGGAAGCAGAGAACTATTCTGAGTATTGGTGTCTGTGTGACTATGTTATAGCTGTTATTTTATGGCGTTTCTATATAGGGGGCTATACCTTCTGCAGCCGACTCGGACACCTGCTGTGTGGCTAGTGCCCGTCCGCAGCTCCTCCGCGCGCTCCTGCCCCGCGGTGACTGTTGGTGTTTGAACCAACTGCCGCGGCGCGAGCAGCTCCTGCGCGCGGGTGGGGCACGGGGTGCCGCGCGCCGCCGCTCCCTCAGGGGGCGCACGCGGCGCCGGCGTTGCCGCGGCAACAGCGCCGCGAGGCGTCTGCGCTCGCGCGGGGCTCGCGCCGCGTCGCCATTGGCTGGGCGTTCCAGCGCGTTGGCGAGCACGTCCGGGTCAGGCGGCGCGTGCGAGGGGAAGTGGGAGTGCGCGCGGCGGCCGTTGAGGGCAGCGGCGGCGGTTCGGCGTGCGGCGCTGTCGCCATCATGTCGCGGGGCTCTATCGAGATTCCGCTGCGGGACACCGACGAGGCGAGTGAGGGGGCGCGAAGCGGCGGCGCGGCCTGGTGCGCTGCGGGGTGGCCGGGCGCGGAGCGGTGCAACCGTTTGTCGCCGCCCCTCGCTTGAAGGGGGTGTCGGTGATGTCCCTCCTGCGACGCTGCCGCGGTCAGCGGCGTCTCGCTGGGGGAAGGGAGCGCAGCGCGGCTGCTGCCGACGCCCCGCGGTACCTGCCCACCCCCTTTCTTTGTTTTTCTGCCTGTGCGGGCTCTCAGCCACCTGTCCCTCCATCACCCCAGTGGTGGGTGCAGTAAAGGTGATTTCGGTGGGGTTTTCGCAGTGAGGCATTTCTTCTACTTGAAGTAACTGGCACGAGGTAGAATTAAACCCTTCTAAGAGAGGCAACTGGCAATTCATACAATAAAGTTCGAAGTTAGATCACCATGCAACAGATACTGCCTCAAAATGTGTACAAAGTGTTGAAACATGATGTTTGTGGGCTGGAGAATGTCTTGTGATCATCTGTGTTAGCTACTTCACCATGAAGTTTCAGTACAACTACTGTTACCTTTTAAATCTTAAAAGGTACTAGTATGTTATGCTGTGTGTTGGTTACATGTGGGAGGACTTTTCTCTGTGACAGGAACATTTCTGAGATTTCATCACGGGTAAATGAAATTGTTACTGTTCTTCAAGTTAGGGGTAGTAATATTTGGATTCTGAAGTTCTCCATCTATCACTAAAAATTGCTGTGAAAATAAAATACACAATTTATTTCTGTCATCTTTTTAAACTTTCACATTTATTTGTTTTTGTTGACAGTTTTTTTTTTCAGGAGTAACTGTTTTGGTTTGTAGATTGAAGTTTGCTGGATATGACACCATTATCTGTCAGACAGGATGTACTGTGCAAGATGTTCAAGCTAAGAATAACAATATTGACAGAAATATTTTCCCTAGTGTGCTGTGATAAGTTTCATAATCAGTCACTAGCTCCGTATGAACTATTGTTCTAGTCCAATCTTCGGAGTAAAACTGGCTGCATTGATAACTGGGGGACTTGGCAACATGCAGGTGCACCGCTTCTTCACTTTAAAATTGACTACTAACAACATAGGTAGCCAATATCAAAGGCAGCAGCATTGAGTAGCAGGTGAACAAACAGGCAGTTGTATCCCCAAACAACTGGGACGGTTGGTAATATCTGTTCTTTTCTTTCCCACATTCTGCATATCGGAAGAATAGATTGACAAGTATTGTATTTGCAAAATAATGATTGTATGGTGAAAGTTGTTGACACCATCTGCTCACGATGATTGTGATGACTAACATTTGGAAATTTAGTTCACTCTCTTGAGTATTTGTCACTTAAATAACCTGCTAATTCTCTTGGTCACAAAGATGATTGGACAAATAACCTGAAGGCTCTAAGATGTATCATGGATTTTGGTTCCCTGATGCCTAATTGCTTGAAGAATCTAACTGTATCCTAGATCTCTCTGTTACCTGTAGGAAATGTTATAGAGACTCAGTAGCTCTTGAAGCAACACATGTCCAGTTAAGTTGACTAAATGATTATTAGTGGAACTGTACACCTTTTGAGACAAAAATCTTTAATGAAAGAAGTTAAAATAACATCCATGTTTTTTCTGCCCTAAATGGTATTCTAAACATTTCATTGTCTTTGTTTATGATAGTTGAAAGAGACTGTTTTGCACAAAATAATTTAAAACTTCTCTTCTTTAATTGTCAATAACCTTGTTTAAACTCAAAGGATTGTACATGTTTTGTGCTCTGAGATATCCAGTATGCTTTGAACTCCATGGTAAATAACACAATAATTAAAACATAATTTTTTAAAAAAAATGTTTTGTTTGGTTTTAGGTTATTGAACTTGACTTTGATCAGTTACCTGAGGGGGATGAAGTTATAAGTATTCTGAAACAGGAACACACTCAACTGCACATATGGATTGCCTTGGCGGTTAGTATATATTCAAATAATTATTTATTCTACCTTAATTTTGTGATCAGAAGTAAGTGAATTCTGAGCTGCAACTTAATGAGGCTGTTAGGTCCCTGATTCTGGGTGAGATATTTCTTGTCCTGTGTACTGTGTAGCATTCAGAGTACCTTATCTTTTTTTCTTTTTTTTTCCAAATACAGCTGGTTTATTGAAATTGGACTTGCCAAATCGTTATTTATGATTTGGTAGTATTACTATTCTCTTTTTACTGATCTTTTAAGTAGCTTAAGACATTATATTGCTTTTCAGCAGAGAGATCTTTTCTTTTTAGTATATTTTTTTTCATTGATAGCTTAGTCTAGCGTGCTAGGTGCATTTTTTGGTTCTGAATATATAGTATTACTGACTAATACTTATTGTTGTTTATTTTAGATTTGATATCTTTTTTTTTTCTTTGTATGGATTGATTTTGGCTTTTTTTTTTTTTTTTTTTTTACTGTAATTAACATGAAGTTGGATTCTGTATTCTGACATACACAGAGGTATAGTCACATAGGTGTAATTAACCATGTAGGTAGAATACTCTTTCTGTATCATAAATTTATGGGATTGTAGTCATCCGTAAGATTGCTGATCAGTTACCTTATTGGTATGACACCAAATGATTGCAAGAGTTGCCGCTCTAGTAGGTAGCTTCTTTGGTATCATTTAGCATCAGCTGAATAATCAGAGGCTACTATTTTCTTGAATAGTAGCAGATTATATGTAGAAATAATAAGGTGGGATAATGATAAAAATTATTTATACTAGAGCTTGTATCGGAATCCCTTCATCTACTTATCCTTGAATTTGTTTCCTTTTTGGAAGGAGAAACTATTTTACTCTTCGACTATCAACTTGATATGTTAGGTATTTCATGCACTATCTCTATGAAAATATTGTGTTTTATAGCTGGAATACTACAAACAGGGGAAAACAGAAGATTTTGTGAAGCTCTTGGAAGCTGCACGCATAGATGGTAACTTGGACTACAGAGACCATGAAAAAGATCAGATGACATGTCTGGATACTCTGGCAGCATATTATGTACAGCAGGCTCGGAAGGAGAAGAACAAAGACAACAAAAAGGAGCTTATTACACAAGCTACCTTGTTGTATACTATGGCCGACAAAATTATCATGTATGATCAGGTAAAAACAAAATATGTATACTTGTATTCATATATAATATTCATACTTCTAGATTATTTGCCAATTAAAAAAAAAACTTTAATTTCAACATATTTTGGTTTCAGACCAACCAAGATGTTGTATTCAACATTTTTTTCTAAAGAAAACAAATATTTTATCACTAAGGGGGAGATAGAAATTACTCGGGCTTCAAAGTCTGGCAGTGTAGTACATGTAAGTAAATCTTGTGAGTGCCTGAAATGTGTGCATTGCCACCAGAAAAATATAACTATGTCTAGCTGGTACTACCTGATATGAATATATTGCTGTTATTTTATAGTTAATGGGGAGCTGGGGCGGAGAGGTTTGTTACTCCTTTGCTAGATAGCATGTAAATTTTACAAATCACTTCTTATTTTCAGTTCCTGCTGCAAGAGAAATACATTTATCAGAGAAAGCATTGTTGTGTAGCAGTGAATCTTTCCTGTGATCTAACCTTCATATTTTATGAAGATTAATACAGCAGAAATACTTTTCTTTCTCCTTCTAGAATCACTTGTTGGGAAGAGCATGTTTCTGTCTGCTAGAAGGTGATAAGATGGACCAAGCTGATGCACAGTTCCATTTTGTGCTCAACCAGTCTCCAAATAATATTCCAGCCCTTCTTGGTATGAATTATGGGGATTTATGTTTTTTTTAAAAAAGGCTAATTGAATCTGGAAATAAATTATGTTTAATAAGGAATATATGTATAAGTAGAGAGGTGAACAAGGCAACAAAGGTGTGTCTGTTTTGGGCCAGAAATGTATAACATTGCCTGGATACTTCTTTAGATTCAGGAAACGTGTGTGTGTGTGTAGGGAGAAAGTTAGGGCGACTTAGGAGCAAGCAGAGTCCTAGCCAACATATTCTGACATCTATAGATTCAATTCAGCCTACTTTCCTTTTCCTGATGATACCAGGAAAAGGTATCATGATGATACTAGACACTCTTAAGGTGAGGAATTTCAATAGTGAAGGATCAGAAGTCTGAATACCCCTGTTTATTTGTGCTTCCTAATAACACAAATGTCTTTCCTGTGGCTGGGACAGAAAAAATTCTATTCAAAAAACTGGGAAAATGTAAATTGAATGTATTCCTGCTTTGATTTTTTTTGATGTGCTTGGCTTCGTCAAGGATAAGAAGATATATGTAATTGACTGGATTTTCAACTTTATTTTAATAGTAACTTCTGAAAATCAGTAGAGCATAAATCCACAAAGTAATGCTCATCACCTTCAAATTATAACCTTTTTTTATATTAGTTTATAATTTGTATGTTATACCAGGTAAAGCATGCATTTCTTTCAACAAGAAAGATTATAGAGGAGCCCTGGCCTATTACAAGAAAGCACTGCGCACCAATCCAGGATGCCCAGGTAAGATAGAAAGCATTTGCTAGTGCAAAGGTCTTTGCAGATTTATATAGGTCTAGAGTTGGTCTTCCTAATTTGAATACCTGAAGGATTTTTTTTTTTTTTTTTAACCTACATCTGTCACAGTATAAATCCCTAGGAGAGTTCAGAAATCTGACTTGGAGTAGTTTTTAATTGGTGGCAGAGGTTGTGTTTGAGAAAATGCCTTGGATTTTTTTTTCTCATTCTCTTATTTTAAAGACATTATAGTGAATTAGAAGCTGTATACAAAAGAAATTAAAATGAGATAGGAATAAAAAATGCTGTTCAAGAGTGTTGCAGAACCTATCTGTGGGATTTGGAAGTAAGAGTTAAAAAATAAAAATAAAAAAAAAATAAAAAGCTATGTCATGTTTTAATAACTAATAACTATATGTTTCAAGAATTAAGATGTAAATTCTAGTTGTACTACAAGATGTAAGTTTACATTCTGTTGTATGCTTTTTATCAATGCCAAAATTAGAAAGCTATCAGTGACAGCTATAGATGCTAGGCACATTATTAAAAATATAGTAGTAATACACAGGATACTTCTTTAAGGACCATAAGTACTCTGAAGTCTCTGGAGGATTGTGGTATACTTCGCTGTAATCTCTCTGAAAAATAATTTATGACAAAGTTAATATGTACTCTGTAATTCTGTAGAATCATTGCTGCAGAAATAATTTTAGAAATGCAAGCTTTTTTTAAGCAAAAAGCTTCATTCAACCTTGCCTGCTACCTACATACACACATGAAAATGATATATAAAAATGTCTCTGTGTTCCTAGTCTGCAGGCAGCCTGAAAGAGCAATATAATGTGACTTCTTTGGATTAGCTCGTCTGTGCAGGATATGAAAATTAGAAAATAAATGGAATCAGTTGATCTCTTAAGGAGAAATGGCAAGCTGACTTGTTTATCTGCCTGTTTTCTGAAGACTTTCTAGTCTAAGCTTATTTTACCTGCCTAATAAACGTTCAGATCTTTCATAATGATTTTTAATGCCTTTCTCTATTTTGGAATATGTTTTAATAAAGGTGATATTCTATTTATTTGACAGCAGAGTCTTTCAGAGATTAAGTCCACTGTTCTGGATAGTAAGAAGAAATAAGATTATTATTACTTATTACTAAGGTTAGATCTGCTGACAAGTTTGTGAGCCTGCTTTTAAAAACAGCAAATTGTTACATGGCTTTACAGGCTTTGAAGAAGTATTAAAAGACACTGTCTCCACATTAGTTGATGTCCCGAATGTAAAACAGTCATAAAGTTGAAAAATTTGGGATTCTGAATGATGTCATCTTGTTCTCTAGCTGAGGTTCGATTAGGTATGGGCCACTGCTTCGTGAAACTGAACAAGTTGGAAAAAGCTCGCTTGGCGTTCAGCAGGGCTCTGGAGCTAAATTCAAAATGCGTAGGGGCTTTGGTTGGACTGGCTGTTCTGGAACTCAATAATAAAGAGGTGGGTCTGACTTAACTAGAAGCCATACTCACTTCACTCTCTCTGTATCTTAAAAAAACAAATTTTTAATGCTTTGAAAAGTACTTCAGCTTTTAAAAGGAGTAATTAATTCATTTCAACCAGTGTCATTATTGAATAATGTTATAGATATGTACTTAAGATGTGAGCAGCACACACTGAATAACTTTCCCTATTGTTGTTAAAAACCTTTAGCTATCTTGCTTATTGGGATGCTAAGTACAGAAAACTAATGCTAGGTTAACTTTTAATTAAAGTATTATAAACCCTTGCTCAGATGTGTGGATGCATTTCCAATCATTTAAAAAATGCTGATGTCAAAATCTTACTCATTTTGCAGAGCAGTGTATATATAGCTAGTCTTTTGTGACTCTGAAGGTGGCTGTGGCAGTTTGAGCTCAGGGTGCTCTGGAAGTCCCCAGTACTTGGAGGCCTCACTTGCATTGGCAGGTCTGTTGCAGAGTTTACAGAATTTTTTGAAAGAGCAACACGCTAGCAGTAAGGGCAGGATCAAAGAAGTAGTCTCAGGAGATTAGTCCTGAGCTTTTAGGGCTTTACAGAACCCAACTTGCGTAATTGTGTGTAAGCTTGTATTCAAACTACCTTGGCATGTGTGCCACCTTGTTCTTGCCTATTCTTTATTTTACTGCCCTTAGCTGGGTAAAAGTAGTGATCCTGCCTCCTAGGTGTATCATTACATAGCATGGCCTAGCTTATTTGGGATCATAAGATCTAAGCTAGTGAATTTGAGCTAGCTGGAGAAGTTATTGGGGTGGGGAGGAACTTTGAAGGTTGAGCGGGGTGGGGGGGAGGAGTGAGCATGTGACCTTTCTTACATAACTGTATTGCTAAAATGTCAAGTGTGATCGCAGTGTTGCTTTCTAGAGAAAACATAGAAATGTAATACATTTTTCACTCACAAAGTATCTTTTTTAAGAACGGCTTAAATTTTACAAAATCATGTGCTTAAACTTTTTAGGCTTGCATAAATAATTTGGACAAATGCAGTGTGAGTTTTCATTACTAAAACTGCAGAGTCAACAATATTCTGAAGTCAGGTTTTAAATATTTCAGAGGAAGACCTAATGAAAATGTTATCATTTTTTTTCCTATTTTTTTTTAACTCTTTCAAGTAATTCCAAGGAATGAGCTCTTTCAGCATCTCTTGTCTTTGGTAATTAGGCTAATGATAAGAATGATTCAATATTGTTAAGTTAGCTTTGGAAAAATGGTGCGTTTTAAAGCTGAAATTATGTTTTTACCTGCCTGAAAGACTACCTTGTATCTCTGGTGTCTCAACATCATAAAACCTAATCTGTTCAGTAAGATACCTTTCTTCTGGTAATATAAAGCAAAGTACAGATGTTATGTATTACTTGATAAGCATTTTTGGTGTCAGTGTTGGGAAATAAATACAGATTTAAGATGATTTAAGATAAAAATCTCACAAATGTCCTAAATAACAATTTTTGTATCAGTTACAGATTTGAAATTGTTAAGTCAAATTTTTACCCACGGAAAGCTTCCTTCAAGCTAGAAATTGTTCAGAGGAGAGCAACTAGATGGAATTTTCCTATGTAAAAACAGCAAACCTGCTTTATTTATTATCTATAACTTAAGTTCGGATAATTCTCAATTTTTGGATTTCTTGATTAGAATTTGAACATGAGAATTTTCAACACCTCTCTGAATGAATCAAGTAAAAGGAGGAAGCCTAAGCCAAATAGCCAAACGAGTTAGGAATATTGAATAGCAGAAGGGCATTTTGTACCTTGTTAGCCTTCCGTTTTTATTATGATTAGTAGTGTGATAAATATTGAAAGAGACAAGGCAAAGCATTTCCTTTTTTTTTTTATTTTTTATTTTTCCCTAGGAAATCCTCATCTGCCCTGTGTAGAGGCTTAATCACCTGTTTTTTCCCTCTATATGCACCAGGGAGGGCAAAAAAAAATGTTGCTGAATTCACTTTTTTTTCTGTGAACCTAACAAGGACTTTGTCAGAGTTCCTGCATCTGCCTGGACTGAAGAATAGCTTTGAAGATGCTAATCAATACAGCTGTTAAGATATTGCTGATTCCTGTTCATCTTTCCTCTAGGCTGATTCCATCAAAAATGGTGTCCAACTCCTTTCCAGGGCTTACACAATTGATCCCAGTAATCCAATGGTGCTGAATCACTTGGCTAATCACTTCTTCTTCAAGAAGGTAAGAGGCCTGGAACAGTTTGTCAAATACTTGACAACTTTTCAACAAGGGTGCTACTGTTAGATTCAGTCTTGTTTTGTCAAAATGGTGTATTATATGGAACTGCTTATATAGCTTAAAAGACACTTAATTTTTAATTCAAGCTCCTCTCGGAATCCTGAGGGGTTTCTCCCACTCACCTCAGGTTTTAAAACCTAGTACAGAGAAAAGGATAGTAATAAGTAAAAGTATATTTGTTGGTATTTAGTGCATGCTATAGCTAAAGCTTTCAATGAATAGACACACGGTATATTAAAAAAATAAATATGATGTTTCTTTGCCACTGATAAGATGAAGTCATTCAAACTCCATGTACCTTTTGTTTTTCAGGATTATGGTAAAGTCCAACACTTGGCTCTTCATGCCTTCCATAATACAGAAGTTGAAGCAATGCAGGCAGAGAGTTGTTACCAGTTGGCTAGATCTTTTCATGTACAGGTAGGAAGATTTTTTTAAAAGCCTGCTTTGAACATTTATTTTAAAATTCTGTGTTACAAAAGTGTTTATAGCTGTTAACTATGCAAACAATAACACTACCTTTTCTTTATTTCTTTTTAATTAGGAAGATTATGATCAAGCTTTCCAATATTATTATCAGGCCACTCAGTTTGCCTCATCCTCTTTTGTACTTCCGTTTTTTGGATTGGGTCAAATGTACATTTATCGAGGGGACAAGGAGAACGCATCACAATGCTTTGAAAAAGTTTTGAAAGCTTATCCTAACAATTATGAGACTATGAAAATCCTTGGCTCTCTTTATGCAGCTTCAGAAGACCAGGAGAAACGGGATATTGCGAAGGTGAGAATTCTGCCATCATCTTTTTATGCCAGTATCCAATCTAGCTGTACCATAAGATGCATAAAACTCAGGATGTAACTTCAAATACAGAATTGCTTGTGCTTTGAGATTATTTAATATTGGTTGTCATCAGAGATGCTCTTAACTGTGGAGAGTTACAACTTCTGATCAGTTCTAGGGCTATTGCTAGGTTGTAGATAAAGGAAATTCAGGAATTTAGAGGAACTCCAGCATCACGTTTGTATTATGCACTTTCTTTCCATATATATACAAATTCTTGAGAATGACAAATTAACTAGTGATTTCCTAAGTACACTTGTTAGCTTAAATTTGGAAGGACTTTTTTTTTTTTTTTTGGTGGTGGTATTGTTTGTGTTTGTGTGCTTTTGTTTTTAAGGGATTTTTTTTTTACTCTAATGCTAGGTAAGTGCAACAAATCTTGGATACCACTATTCCCACTTTCCCACATATTAGCATTAGTATTTTATGCTTCCCTAAAATATTACACCTGCATTGTGTTCTACAGAGGATATTGTGATGAGAGAAAAGAAACTGACACATTTTTTGTCACTAAGCTTTAGTCAGTTATGCAGGTACTCAGGATGTTTTGTCTTTTGCAAAAGACAATATGATGAATCTTTCTAATGAAGAAGTTAAAAACATCATTCTTTCCTTCAAGGTTTGTTTTAACTATTAATGCATCCATAAGAAGGTGTAATTATTTTCTGCCGTTCCTCAGGGTCATTTGAAAAAAGTCACAGAGCAATATCCGGATGATGTAGAAGCATGGATTGAATTAGCACAAATTCTAGAACAGACTGATATACAGGTATTATTAATACGCAGTGTGTGAATTGTATGCGTGCATTTAGTCAGAATACATAGAATTCTTCCTCTTATTTTCTTTCATCATCATTCTTTTTCTTTGTGAAGGGTGCTCTGTCAGCCTATGGAACAGCCACACGCATTCTGCAAGAGAAAGTGCAGGCTGATGTTCCACCTGAGATTCTGAATAATGTGGGTGCTTTGCACTTCAGACTTGGAAACCTAGGAGAAGCCAAGGTATGCAGTTTTTCAAAGTCTAAATTGAGTTGCTTGATCACCCAGAATTTTTCCTTTAAGAATATTCAGGAGTGCTTTATTCCTTTTTTCTTTTTATACTTTAGAAATATTTTTTGGCATCACTGGATCGTGCAAAAGCAGAAGCTGAACATGATGAGCATTATTACAATGCTATCTCTGTAACAACATCCTATAACCTTGCCAGACTATATGAGGCGATGTGTGAATTTCATGAAGCGGAGAAGCTGTATAAAAACATTCTAAGAGAACATCCTAATTATGTTGATTGTAAGAAGTGTTTGGTATTTTAGTTGAATAGTCCTCTTTAAAATACCAAAAATCTTCCTATGTAGAGTGTTTTCTGGTCTCCTTGTATCTGTCTTCACTTCTTTTCATAGTAGTTTTGGGGCCTCTTTGCCCACCGTCCATTTTCCCCTGTACTCTAGGCTTAAGCCTCCCAAGTATTGATAATTCATACTGTACTCCAAACTCTGGCTAAACTATGTCTATTTGAATGCCTTTTTCTCCCTTGCCCTCCACCCCTCACCAAAGCCTTATCAGCTTGCACCTCAGGTGCAGTCAAGAGCATCGGTTTGATATGCCCAGCCTCTCTGACGTTACCTGGCTGCAGAAATAGAAAAAGAGACTCTTTGGGAGAACAGCTTTGTCTTAGACCTTGGCCTTGTTTTAGGGAAGAGTGGCTGCTGAGGGGTGTTCCTGAAGCTGCTAGGGAGGGGTTCAGGGTGGTATGGGGCACAGGTGTTCATCCTCACTCTGTTCTGTTCTTCCTGTCACCCGCAAGCATTTCACCTTTGGTATTTGCTGCAAAGGAGAGGAGGTAGCCTTTGTTCAGCAAGCTGCAGCATGCAGAGCAGGCCCCAACTAACTATAGCCTTTATCCTGCCTGTCTACTATGGCCACTTCCTCAAGCTAACCAAATAATAACTTATGGAACTGATATATCCCCCTTTCTCTGAGGTTTTTCAGTTGTCTGTAACTTAGGAAGCCAGTTAAAAACTTTTAAATCATTTTAGAATAAAATCTGAAGCTTGTAAATCATCACTGTGGCTGGAACTTCCTTTACATAGTGTGTCTCTGAATAGAATAGAATACAAAAGGTGTCTTATAGCTGGCTGTCCTGAGCAGATCAAGGAAAAGATTCATGAATTTTTTTGGCTGTTTTTTTTTTTTTCCCTCTAGTTTGAGATGATTTTAAACTGACTTTCTTTTCTTCTTCTTTCCTTCCCCTCTCTCCAAGGCTACTTACGCTTGGGAGCTATGGCTAGAGATAAAGGAAATTTTTATGAAGCTTCTGATTGGTTTAAAGAAGCACTTCAAATAAATCAGGTTTGTAACACTTCAGGTGTTTTAACTTAAAAAATACTAACTTACACTTTCCCTTTTTTACTAACTTTATTTTATGGTTTATTTTGTTTGTTCAGGTCAACAAGTAAAGAGAATAGTAATGTAATCTTTGTTTTTTTTTCTTGGTGCTTGGTATCCACACTCTCACACAACACTTTATACTTGAAAAAGTAACCTTGCAAGGGGAAACTGCTTTTCAACTTACAGTGAATTTCTGTTCAGGATCATCCAGATGCTTGGTCTCTAATTGGTAATCTTCATTTGGCTAAACAAGAGTGGGGTCCAGGACAGAAGAAATTTGAGAGAATATTGAAACAGCCTTCCACACAAAATGATACTTACTCCATGCTGGCTCTTGGTAATGTCTGGTTGCAGACTCTGCATCAACCTACAAGGGATAGAGAAAAGGTAATGTGCATCTCTGTGCAGTGCATGTGGCTTTATGATATGCTGTCATCTACTCCATACAGTTTTCGTGTTGTCTGTTTGACATGTTTGTTATAATTCATAAAAATACTGAGTAGATCTTGCAATTACCCCATTGCAGAAATGATCAGTTATTCTGTTTCTTTCTGTAGGAAAAGCGTCATCAAGACCGTGCATTAGCAATCTACAAGCAAGTACTCAGAAATGATCCAAAGAATTTGTATGCTGCCAATGGCATAGGTGAATATTAGACTCTGATTTTCCTTATGTCAGAGACTGTGATATGCTCGTTCTTCATATTTTAGTATATAGTGTTGCTTTTTTGCAAGACCCACACACTAGTTAGTGAAGCAGATAAAGCAACGGCCTTCATAGAATAGCCGTGTTGCTCAGCTGTTAATGGGGCACTTAATTCAGGCAGCCTTCTATTTTCTCTGGTAGGAGAACATAGTAAGTGAACCTGCTGTACATCCTCTTACACTATATGTATTACTTTCCCCTCAGGAGCTGTCTTGGCGCATAAAGGATATTTCCGTGAAGCTCGTGATGTTTTTGCCCAAGTGAGAGAGGCAACAGCAGATATCAGTGACGTTTGGCTGAATTTGGCACACATTTATGTAGAACAGAAACAGTACATCAGCGCTGTGCAGATGGTAACCTCTTTAAATTGAACTGTGTAATATGTTGAGTTCTGTGTGTTTCTTTGCTGTCATTGTCAGCCTGCTAAGATTCTGAGTAATACTTTACCAGTTCCCAATCTAGTTCAGTATTAGCTGTCAAGTCTAGATTTAGAAACAAACTGTCAAATCCAGATAAAGAGTAACAAAGCACCTACCATCTTACACACGTTCTGTACATTGAGTTACTTTAAATGTGTGTGTGTGTTTTTTGTGTGTTTTTTTTTTTTTTTTTTTTTAATTAGTTGCATCTGATTTCATACTGCAGAGAATAGTGTGTGCTCTTAAAATGAGTCTGAGCACATTAGCAGTAATGCTTTCCAGGAATAAAAGAATTTGCTTCAGCTAGCTATAAAAATAATTAATCATTGTCACTTCTTAATTTGATTTCTCCATTTCAGTATGAAAACTGCCTCAGAAAGTTCTATAAGCATCAAAATACAGAGGTGTTGTTGTATTTGGCTCGGGCCCTCTTCAAATGTGGCAAATTACAGGAATGCAAGCAAACTTTGTTAAAGGTATTAATATGTAACATCATATATTACAGAATACAATTACTGTCAACTGAGGCATGTTTGTGTGTCTATATAATAGTTTAATTGAAACAATAGTATGTTATTGCCTGCAGTCATGTCAGTACACCTGTATGGGACATTGCTGTGTATCTTTAAAATGTGCTTTTCTTTAACAGGCCAGACATGTAGCACCAAGTGATACAGTACTTATGTTTAATGTGGCTTTAGTGCTGCAAAGACTAGCTACTTCTGTCCTAAAAGATGAAAAAAGCAATCTAAAAGAGGTGCTTAATGCTGTGAAAGAACTGGAGCTAGCTCACAGGTAAATCTGTCCTATTTATAATCATTATATTTTCAGTGTTTCCTTACAAATGTGCAGTATAAGTCAAATTCTGATTAGGAAGGAGAGTGATTGTCTTCTGTGCTTAATTCTAGAATTCCTAATGGTATAACAAGGATTTGCCTCTCAAAATATTTAGATCTTTCTTCAGAGCCCGTTTTATTTGGCCGAGTGATCCTTACATATTTGCTAACATTTCTGTGTTATCATGACCAAGATGTACTACATCTTGGAAGATCATAATTGGAGAAAATGCTTTAAATACGCTCCTAATCTAAAATGTTCATTTTCATGGAGGTTTCTTCAAAAACAATCACAGATTTTTAAACCTGGATCTCAAAATTCAATCTTCTAATTTTGTGTACAAGTCTGCTTGGTGACTAATAATTCTTGAAAACTAACTGTACTCTCAAGTAGGCAGCAAAGCTCAAGCACTCTTCTAACTTTAGAACAGAAGCTTCCTCTTAAGCTTCTTCGCATCTTTTAGTTCTCTAAAAACACAAAACATTATCTTTTGTGGAAGAAAAATACTGTTGTGCTTTCAAGTCCTGTAATATCCCATTCCTAGGTAAGGCTGATGTGGTTCTTGCTTTCTGCTCTCTAGTCTGAGTTCAGCTCATTCAGAATAGATGTTGTCTTTCAGATATTTATAGTGGCAGGGATTATGTGGCCTGATATCAGCTCTTTTTTTTTTTTTTTTTGGTATTCGTAAATGAGAATAGTTCATTGTTGTATTGACCAAAATATATCCTCTATGCAGAAGCTTTTTTCAGCAAAAGTTGCTTGCAAAAGTTACTTTTTTCAGCAACAACAAAAAATACCTTTCATACAAGTGAGCACTTCACAAATCTAGTGATGTATGTAATGCAGATTATTCCTTCAAAAACAAACTTTAATTTACACAAGTTCATTTAGAAGCCTGTTACTTGGGGAAAGTTACATGAAAGATATTGGTACTCATTTACTGAAAATAGAAGCATCTGTCATATTTAACTTATTAAAAATATATTTTTTAAAACTTCTCTTTAGATGCCCAAGAATTTGAGCTCCATGTTAAAAATATTTGTGTTGCAATGTGGGAATAAACTGGCAATCTTGAAATAATTGGGAGGTCCTTTTTCTGTAAACGGATTGGAGAAAGCAGTTTTAAAATACTGATAATCTGGGCATACCTGCCTGCTTGGCCTCTAAAGTGGATTAGGGTGGCTGTTCTGGGAGAAGCTAATAAGCACCTTTGTTTCTTTCCTTTTGTTGGTTTCAAGTATTTGGAGTAAATTTAATGGGGATAGATATTAGTCTAATCAGTTGTTAATGGAGTTATTGCTGGGAGCCAGTGCATCAAGGAGTAAAATTCCTACCAGTTGTCAGCAGAGGCTTTAAGGATTAAACTAAACAGTGCTAGGAGAAGAATCCGAATTTGGTAACCAGTCTTTTGGGGGTCATAATAGGTTAGGAGATGGAGAAAGGATTTTCAGAAATTCTTTTGCTAAACCTCTGTTTCTGAGCTGTGGCTGCTAGTTATGAGGTTTGTGGTATATGGAAGGGATCTAATGATTTTGTTTTCTAGGAAATAGGGATTGTCTCGTACAGTAGCACTTGCACAAAACTCTATTTTTAAAGGATGCACTGAAATCTGTTTAATTAGTTTTTTTTGTTTAATTTAAATTGTTAAACTATACAGAATGCTAAGAGTGTATGACTAAGCATCTGTGTAGCCAGTGGTCTATAGGATGCAGCATTAGTTCTTGTGGTGCTTAGTTCTAACTTTTAAATTGTTTATGACATGATGAAACTGGTCTGTATAATTATGATATTCTCTTATATTTGAATAAATCAGGATAAAATCTCTGAAGTATTTTTAGAATTTTGCTGGGTTATTGCTCACTTCTAGAGTGAGGTTTGCTCTTCTCTTGAGTTTTGGAAGACTGTTTAATTCAGATATAAATGCTTAAGTTTTAGGCAGAACTATAGTAAATACTCAGGTAATGCCATTTCTGCTTTTGTTGTTTTCCCACCAGGTACTTCAGTTACTTAAGTAAAGTAGGCGATAAAATGAGATTTGATTTGGCACTTGCTGCTACAGAAGCCAGGTAAAAAACTCCTTCTTTTAAATCATTTTGAGTGCTTTTGTTTATTTGTTTTTTGTCTGGAATAAAACTGAACTCCAAATCTCCGAAACAACTTTATTTAGCACATTCTAATAGGAATACTTGCTGACAATAATGTACTATAAATCTTAAATGATTATCATTGAAACCACTTTGTACTGAGAAGAATTTTAATCTTGTTGTTAAAAGAAATGTCATTGTTACATTATCTTATACAGGATTATTGAAAGCATCTCTAACATTAATATTTTTCTGAGATTTTAGTGCCTTATGGAACCTTAGCTCATATATAGACAGATTTCTTTGAAATAATTGCCTTTCTGGTCAGGCTTTCTAATAAGCTGTGATTAAGTTGTCCCTGTTAATTGTATTTCTGAAGCTCAGTTCATCAGAACTGAGATAAAACTTAAATGTATCACTTTTTTATGTATATGAATTAGCTAAGTGTTAATAGTGAAACAAAATGTTCAGGAAAAAAAAAAGTATATTGCAATTTAAAGATAAATTATTAGCTTACTAGAAGTTCCTCTAGTTTTCTCAAAAACCTATAATATTCTAATTTTAATTGTACTATTTCAGGTAGGCTGTTTTGGTCCCTATTACAAAAACGTAGTGGTGGGATGCATGCCCTTTAGAAAATTGTTTCTTCTTGTAGTATGTGCCTGTCATCTCCATTTGCTTGAAACGATGAATCTTGTAGGCAGTGCTCTGACTTACTGAGCCAAGCTCAGTATCATGTGGCTCGGGCACGCAAGCAAGATGAAGAAGAGAGAGAACTACGTGCCAAGCAAGAGCAAGAAAAGGAACTGCTTCGCCAAAAACTACTTAAAGAACAGGTTTTGCTCTGTTACAGTCTGTGTTCATGGTTTTTAATGAAGTGTATATTTGCCCTTGTGTATATGTGTAACAGCGCCCGATGTTACTGATAAAATATCTAGAAGGCTTTTCTTAGGATACAAGAAGTGCTTGCAGAAAATATTGTAGCTAAACGGAAATGTGCATTCTTTCTTGCATGTAGCTTTTTGTTTTTTTTTCCCCTCCTCTTTTTAATGAGATAAAATGAGTGCCCTTGGAAGATCTGCCTTCAGACTTCTGTACTTGCAGGCTGGGCGAGAAAGCCCTTGGTGCAGCTGAGTACAGTTCTTCATTTCTTTGCCTTCTTCAGCATAAGTTAGTAGAAAACTTGTTTAGTTTTCTAAGCAGTGGGTGTTCTGTTGTAATAAACTTCCAGAAGTAGGTTTTCCCACCTTTTGCCAACACACAATTTACATGCCTGGAATTACAATCTTAGAGACAATATAAATGCAGCAATAATGGTTAGTTTTTTCTCTGTCTCAGGAAGAGAAGCGCCTAAGAGAAAAAGAAGAACAGAAGAAACTTCTGGAACAAAGAGCTCAATATGTGGAGAAGACCAAAAACATTCTAATGTTCACTGGTGAAGTCGAAGGATCAAAGGAAAAAAAACGTGGTGGTGGTGGAGGAAGGGTAGAAAAAATTGCTATTATTATTATTAGTTTTTATTATTATTCCTTCCTTCTCCCTGTCTTCATTTTTAGATTTCTTATCTCTGAGAGTTATCTCTGAGAGTAATAATTTATTAATCCAAGCCCCTTAGCTCTACTTTGTGAAATCACACAGAGATGTAATACTCAAACATAAAAATTGAAGCTAACAGAGATTCCAGATGAGGTGGTGTTATCACAATCTGTTTTGTTCGGTTTTTCAAATAAGGAGATTATTTTCTTATGTTGAGATTTGGAATTGATGTCTTGATGTAAGTCTAGAGATTCAGGGAAGACTGACATGCAGTGGTCTGTGTTTTCATGTTTTTTAAAATGTGCTAAGATCTTCTTGGTTTTTTTTGTCTTTTTTTTCTGATAGCTTTGACTGGAATATGAATAATGGACTATATTGTGGAATATTTTAAAATTGATTTACTTATTACAGCGTTCCAAAAAAGGAGCAGGGGAATTTGATGAGTTTGTCAATGATGACAGCGATGAGGATCTACCCGTGTCTAGAAAGAAAAAGAAGAGAAAGGGCAGTGGTAGTGAACAAGAAGGGGAAGAAGAGGAAGGAGAGAGAAAGAAGAAGAAGAGGAGGAGGTAAGTGATACATTAGACTTTCCAAAGAAATAATATGGCTTTTTCTTTCCTCATGAAATCTTTCATAAGAGCTTAAAAAAATGAGCAGTTGATTAGGTCACATGAATAAGTGACCTGAGTAATACGCACATATGAATAAATATTAAATAGCCCCTATGCAAGACATGAATGAGTAACACTTGATCAACTGGAGATTTCATGGGATAATGATTTGCAATGATATGCTTTGCATGCTATAAAATATGACTCTGTTTAAGACCCCAGAAAGCAGATGAAGGGAGTGATGATGAAGAGCATGAAAATGGTCCAAGACCTAAAAAACGACGTCCACCCAAAGCAGAGAAGAAGAAGGCTGTAAGTTAATCACTGAATAATGGCTTGATGATTTTCTGAATGTGCATTTCTTACCTCATTGTTTCACTTTTTGAGAGATACTGATGTTGAAAGTTTTAAAAAAGCTTCCTTTAGAAAACCTTTGGGCTTACTTTTGTCCTCCCCTGTTGCTATAGGTGTTTTAAGGATAAAAAGTATGTTTCTAAAGTCATACAGAATAAGTAATAGAGTGTGTTTTATTTTGATCAAGTTCAGAGCAGCTGTTAGAAGTGTACCTGTTTTTCTGCATCTGTCCCTATCTTTGTGATTTCTTTTTTTTTTTTTTTTTCCCATTACAGCCCAAACCTGAGCGTCTGCCTCCTTCAATGAAAGGAAAGATCAAATCAAAAGCCATAATTTCATCTAGTGATGATTCTTCTGATGAGGATAAACTCAAAATTGCTGATGATGGGTATGAACTGTTTTTGAACTTTGTGTATACTAAAGTGTCAGTGCACACATGCAAGAGAAACTGTGGTGTTGTCTTTCATGCATTTGAAATCCTTTTCCTTTTCATAATTCTGGAAGCATATATGTTCTTGGTGCCCTGTCTAAATAAAATTCTTTTTAAGTATATTAAGGCAACTGCATCATGTTGATGCAATATTAAATATTTACTTGATAAATTTTTTAAAAAAAATTTATATGCTGCAACTTTCTCAACTTTCAAACCTTATGAGTTTTTCCCTAAATACTTATTTAAATTATTGTTAAAAATTCAACACTTATTGGAATGTGAAATACTGTGCCATGGAAACAAAATATGAACCTCTTGAGTCTCCATTCTGAGGAATCATTTTTGTATACTGCTGATGTTGCTTCAGCTGAAGCTTCTCCCTCTTGTGTTTTAAAGTTACCATACTAGGCTTATGTTCTTAGTCCTATTTTCAGTCTTTTCTTTCACCTCGTAGTCCATATACCTAATCTTGCTTATCTAGTCTTGCCAAATCATTCTAGTTAGCATAATCATTTGATTTTGCCAGCATTATTGAAATCTTGGTGTCTCGTATTATCTTTAAGTAAGATGTATTATTTTTTAATATAGGATGCTGCTTTTTTTTTTTTCTTTTCTTTTCTTTTTACTTTATTTTATTTCCCTGCTTACAGGCATGCCAGGGTTAGCAACAGTGATTCAGAAGATGGAGACCAGCACCACAGCAAACGCATTGTTTCTGACAGCGATTCCGATCACAGGAACAAGTCCGGTAGCGAGGCAGGCAGCCCGAGGAGGTCCAGCGTCCACCCATCCGACGAGGAGTCTGACAGTGACAGGTCAGCCAGAAAAAGGAGGCGGTCGGATTCGGAGCAGTCTGACAACGAGTCTGTGCAGTCGGGGAGAAGCCGCTCGGGTGGTTCGGAAAATGAATCTCGCCCGGCTTCTCGCAGCGCCGACTCGGACAGAGAGTCGGAGAGGGGGTCTGACAATGAAGGCTCTGGCAGGGGATCGGGCAATGAATCTGAACCAGAAGGATCCAATAACGATGGGTCCGAAGGTGGCTCAGATGATAGTGATTAGCTCTACATTACTGAACATCTTTTTAAAATGTTCTTGTAAATATATTTCAATTATAGGGAAAATCCAATTTTTATATTTGAAAACTGTGATTTAAAAACAAAATAATGTTTTAGTAAACTGTTGTGAAACCTTCCTGTGATTCTTTCTGTTAGTAACTAATGGATGTTTCTAAGTTGACCTAGGATATAGTCTAAAATTGAAACTGCTGTAGATAAAGAACAGAGACCCTGTGCTATCTATAATCAGCATACCAAGGATAGAATGCATGTAAATCTATGGAACATTATATACTTGTTTAGATGGTTCCAGTGTGGCTAAAATTGTGCATTCTGTGTTCACACATGCAAAAAAGAAAAAAAAATCAAAATGTATTACCAAATGGTACAAAGAGCTTTGGATATTTATATTATTCTGGATAAAGATCAGTAGGGAGTTTTTTTTTGTTTGTTTGTTTTAAATTAAAGAAGAGATTTACCATGATGCATCTCCTTATGTTTTCAAGATTTTGTTCTTTTTACTCTGTTGTTGTGGTAAATCAGGTGAGAAGATGCAGATATTAAAGAAATTTGTAAAGTAACAAAACAGATGTAGATAAAATATTTAAACTGGTAGGCAAAAAAGGGGGAGAACTCAATATTATTTGATTAAAACTGCCAGTGTCACAATAAACTATTACTGCTCTTTTGCTTTGAGTGATTTATTTTGCCCCTTAAAATATGTAAGCAGAAAACCTGAAGATGTTAGATTTGACAAAAGGCTGTGCTTTAAGCAAGTAATTTTAACTTGTTTTTTAGCTTTGTATGTCTGTTGCCTTCTGCATTCATGAACATAAGCAATTGCTGGTTTATGTTGCAGACTTTAATCTAAATTTTCATCACAGTGTCTTTCCCTGAAGTTGTGGGAAACTAGTCTTTTGCATCAGTTGGAAAGAGTTTGGATTTTTCAAGCTTGAGATCAAGTCCGGTGTAAGTTTAGCATTTGCTGAGAGATTATGGAGACCTGGGTAGTGTGTTGCTACTGTTGTTTGATAGACTGTAGCAAAAAGTATGCTATTTTGCTATTTTTTTTTTCTTCCTCATACTAACTGAAAGATGTTTCCCATGCTGCTATTTCTGGTCTGTTGTGAGCTTTAGCCGCTTTCATTGTGTATGTTTTGTCATATGTTTATAGGCTGTTGGTAACCATAGCAGACAAAGTAGAACATAAAACAGCTGAGACATTTTTTTCCTGGCTCAGTTTGGTATCAACCGTGTGTATGTGCTCCTACCTAAAACTTACATGCTTAGTAATATCAAGCATAGAGGGAGAGAGCAATATGTATTAAAGCAAACTTGATAATGCAGTTGTCCTGTTGCTCTCCTCAAATGTGTCCCTGTAGTTTCTAGGCAATGCAGTGAGTAGTCATTGCTGTTAGCAAGTGGTTGGCAGTATGTCTCTCTTGACCCTATAACGAACAGACTAGGCCCTTCACAGAACAAGTGCTTCAAGTGTAATTAAATAAGGTGGCTGAACTATTGTATGTTTTTAAATCTACCCTCTGAAGTTTTTCTGGAGCTTTTTTTTCCAACTCACTGTTTGGTGGAAAGGAATAGCTGTTCCTGCTATTAAAAAAAAAAAAAAAAAAGCTTTTAAACCTTGACTCCCTCTCTTTCTAAATACCTGTGTAACTCTGAAAGTAGCAGCAGTCTAGCAATATAGAAGCAAGGCGCAGGCATATGTTGTACAGAGTGCTTTTGTGTTATATTTTTCATTGTTTAAAGCAAGGGAAGAGTGATTATTAAAGACTGATCTTAGCTAGAAAGATTGAGGATGGAAAGTAGAGAAACTGGATTTTCTTGGAGAGGATTAAGTTCTTTCAATGTTGAGTATAAAGGTCTCATCCTATGTCAATCCAACTGTGGAAGCTACTATTTGGAATATGGCATCTGTGGAATGCTTACTTAATACCAATCCATTTTGAAAATACAAATTTATTGAGCATACAATATGTTATATTCTTTTAAACTGAGATTGTTTAGTTTTCCTTGATAGGATCACATTTATTATAGGCTTGTCTATTTGTTTTAGCACAGGGTTTCACTTAAGATGTTTGCTGTATAAAAATCTTTTTCTCCAGCAGTTTTAAATAACTATTTTCACTTTATTTTATGCAAGTTCTCTGCCTTTATAATTTACTACTAAGATTGATCTACTCTGTGGATAGTAATATGTAACTTACAGTAGATGAATTCAGAAATCTGAAGCTGTGAAGAAAGATGGACTGGAGACAGTATCTGAGGGAGTACCAAATATGAGAAAGTCGAGGTAAGCATACTGAAAACCTGCAGTGCTTGTGTCTGTGTGTGCCAGTCCCCACGTCCCTCCCCTTGGGTGAAAAAAACGCAGACTCTGTGTTGGGAGCTACAGCTTGGCAAGCAGGAGACCTGACGTTGAGCGAGCAGGTTCTCAGTGGCAGCCTGCAGAACAATCATCCCCTTTTTCCCTCTTCGCTCTTTGTGTGGCCTGAGCAGTTTTTAAGATGCTTTGGGCCAGAGTAGCTTCACTGAAGTTGTACAGCACTTAAAATAACAGGATCAGACTTACTTAGATCTCTTGCTGTTACCTAAACTAAATATTTATTATTGCTGTCATAGTTATGGTGGCTTTTGTTTCTAATAATAATGCAGTACCACAGAGTATTATTTTGCAAAACTTAATTATATTGTCTGTAATCATTCTATTTTGTATTAAATTGGATGAAAACGATGTATTATCACTGATGTGGCAAAAATCACTTGATCAACAAAAATAGAAGAATGCAGATTCCCAGCCTCACTCAAACCCTTTGTATGAGTCTCTCCTTACCCATTCCACTGTTAACTCCCTATAGTAGATTAGAGTCTCCTGTAATTCAACCTCTATAGACATTTTTTGTCTGATTTACAAGATTTTTGGAGCATGGATTAAATTTAACTTAGATCACAAGCATTTGTGCTTAATTACAGCTTATCATGTCCAAACACATTACTGCTGGTGTATATTTGTCTAGCCACTTTCTCCTCTTTGATAATAGTGAGGCTAGTGAAAATGCTTTAGTTTTTGTTTGTTTTTGTTTTCTTAAGTGATTTAATTTCAAAATAGAAGAATATAAACAGAATTTCACTATTGATAAGGTTGAAACCCTGGCCAATACTATGACTTGCAAACAAATTAGAGACAGAATTGTTAACTTACTGGAGAATTAAAACTTTATTGCTAATACTCCATTTAATTACCTGATGAGCAGGTCAAAAAGCTAAGTTTTGGGCTAGGATTAATTTTATTTCGTTCCTGTGCTAAGCAAACTACTCTAGAGCTGTTTTGCGCCAACAAAATACCTTCTGTAGGTAATTAACCAGTATCTTCTGGAAAGCTTCAGCATAGGCTGTGGTTATGATTGCACAGTCATTATGGATGCCAAATAATTTCATGTTTTTGTTTGTGGAAATATCCCAGGATTTTTTTTTTAATAAATTGAAAATTAGCGGCTTGTAAGCCACTGATGGAGGTAACTCCTAAAAGGGTTTCAGTTCCGGCCTGAGTGACCCAGACAGCAGAGGACGTGACAGCCAGGTGCTTATACAGAGTTAGGACACATTGTATTTCAGTGTTATATGGCCCAGTGAATTAGGTGCTTTTGATTTATCTTAGTCTAGGTGGCTTGTACAACCCATGGAGGGAGGCAGACATCTTCCGGAGAGCCATGCTATCCCCTAATTATAACCTCATGTACACGGAATGAATTGCTTCCTGAGGTACCTGTTTCAGACATTAACTTTGTGATTCATTTGAATTAGTTTTCAGTTACACACTTTAATATTTTCTGCCTCCCCTCCACTGTCAAATAACAATTGAGTAGGATCAGGAAGTTATGCAAGTCTTGATCATGCTCTCTAAAACGAGGATTTCCAAGAACAGTCTTGCATACAGATGGTATCCATCTCCCATTTCCTTTTGTATACTGGACTTTATAGAACTTCTTTTTTTCCCAAAATGTTTTTTAGATCCAATATTTCAGCAAATGCCAACCACAAGCTTTTCTTTGAGCCTCAAACTAAACTTAAGAATTGCTTCTTATGCATTTGTGGAGTTAACCAACAAACTAGCATCCTGGGAAATGAAACTGGAACTCAAAAGTTTTGGGTAAGTTAGCTCTCCACGGTTCAGTATACCTCTTTCCCAAAAATTCGGAATAGTGCAGTGCGTGGGGGTCTGCTGTTAGTATATTTATTGACATCACTGATATCTCAGGTTGATAAATATTTAAGATTTAGTTACTTTAAAGCACATTATAAAATAGTCTGTGCTCAAAGATAAATTTGTTTCTAGAATGTGGTGCCAAATTTCTCAGCTGCTGATTACATATTCTGTTGTGCGGATAACAGCTGCATTACCGCGTTCAACTCTTATTATTTGGAGTGTTTCCATACCAAAAGATCAAATCCAAAGCTTGTACATGTCAGGTAACAGGACTTCCCTGGATTTATACTGCTGTTAGACTGAGAGGTAGTCTGTTTATAAATATGAGAGGGAAGGGAAGGGAGGAGAATGTATCAGTGAAGCTTGCTCTTATAAGCAGAATGAACTTTGCAGATCCTCGTGGAGAATGTAGAATATCAAAGCATTTGTGTGTTGAGCTGTTTCCTGTAATGCTGGGGATTTTTCAGGCCTTCTTCATGATGATTTACATGGAATTTGCACTGACAAAAAAACTTAGGATCTCTGATAGGACAACGAACTTGAATAGGTTTCATACTATTAATGTATTTCCTACCATTTTATTTTATGGTCTTTTATCATATCTAGTTCATTCATAGTGTTGAAAGTGACATGAGGTGATGAGGTGTTAATATATCTATTCGATAGATGGAAAACTGTCAGTTGATGGAAATTTTCATTACAGCCAGGAAATAAAGCAGGCATTCCTGTGATTAAGCTTTTACTAACTTCTTTTAAGAAACTGGAGAAGAAAAATAAGAAAAATATCTTCCCTAGCATTCATTCTTTGTCATGTTTGGAGTTAGTGTTCTACTGTAGTTTTTTTGTATGAAACAACTTGAGATGCGGGTCTGTTTTTCATATTCACTCCTTGCCAGACCTATTTTGAAAAGGTCAGACTGTCAGCTGTAACCCTAAGCACCACTCCTGTTGTCCTATTACATCCGTATGAAAAAGGAAGGTTGACATTATGCTTCTACTCTTAATTGGAATCTGATATATTAACTCCTCATGCACTGTAAGCCTTAAATAATTGATTGGAAAGTATTTGCTAGATGAAAGGGAACGTGAATGTTTGTGCATGCGCGTGGCTGTGTTGCATAAATAAAGTATCAGGCCTTAAGTACTTGTTCCTGCTTTGCACATGCTCCTCAGGCAGGATGGGGGTCGCCCACGCTTGGTCCGTTTTTTCTTCGTTGGGGAGATCAACTCTTCTAAAGGAGCAACTGCAAGGCTGGAGCCTTGTGGGATGTCAGATTGTTATTGAATCGTAAGGGCAGTGCACACTTAGCCATCTGTAAAGATAATTTCCTCAGAAAGTTCATCTCTCAAAGCAAAGAACTATTAGAATTTGGAGTTAACATTTCTCCCACATTTCATTCATCAGTTTCACGTATTCTCAAATATCTGATCAAACTCCGCATAATTTGTGCAGGTCACATTATGGTGTTTGTCTGACTGAGATAAAGTAGTTTATCTATCTGAAGCATGAGGACAGGGGCAGAGACTGGATGTTATAGGTAAAGATAAGTAAAAAGTAAGAATCAGTTTTTTGAAGTATCATTATCCTTCCATATATATTCACTATTTCAAGAACAAACCCCTTTAAACCAAGTAACTTGTTTGAGAGGGATGACTTGACTTGCATTTTATGTAAACTTCAGGAGACAGGCCTGTTCCTTTTATTATTTTTTCTGCAGCAGAAACAAGCAAACAACGCCCTGGCAGATTAGTGTATAAACCTTCAGATGGAAAAGGTTGCACTGCTTAAAGAAAATATGCCTCAAAGAAAAAGTGAATGTAGCTGAGCTATTCAGTGAGAGACCAGAAAGCAGAATCACAAATCACCATGTATCATCTGGCAGAATTAGTGCCTCACTGCCAGCACCGAAGCTCAAAGACCAAGAAGTCTTTTGAGCTCAAGTTTCAGGTTCTTGGAGCCCAAGGGAAATCCCATAGTAGGGAGCTGAAGGAGTTAAAAGCTACGTTATTGCTGTTCTTCCAAAGTACTCAGCTCAGCAGTAGTAGGAAGGACTCAAGTCACAAAAATCCTAGCCTTATACTCTAATCCTCAGATCACTCTGACTCCCACTAATACCACCTGGGAGAGTAGGTGGGGTTAGGGAAATGCTTCTGCTAGCATTCTTGCTGGCAAGTAGGGCTGTAAGCCAATCAGCAAAAAAACTAAGTGGCCACAGAACCAGGTGAGTGACTGAGGCAGGAGATCATATGGTAGCCAGGCAAAATGGTTTTGTACTGTAGTGTCTGACACGGTAGTAAGTGGCTGAGATGATGTACTAAAAAATACATATGTATTTTCAGAGATGTCAGAAAAAAAACAATGATGGGAACTATGCAAGAACGGAGCTGCTCAAAACCCTTTCACTGGAATTCCTCACCAGAATTGCCTACCATATACATATAATATACAATTCAGTGCTTCTACTTTGTTATAAATCCATCAGTATTGAAAAAATACTCAATGCTGACAGAAAGAATCCATATTTTTAATTTTACCTATTAAGTCATTAGCCCTAACAATGGGTGCTAGCCTCTAAAGCTGTGAACTCAACCTCTAGTAAAATGTAGTATTACTTAAAATTTCTAGTTGAAATCTGCAACATTAGCATCTAAAAGTGATAAATTTTCAAGTTTACAGACAAAAAACTTTGTTCAGGCCAAGTATGCAGAACATAAAAGATCCCATTTCCATTCACAACTTCACTGCTTTGGGGATAGCTTATTTGGAATAAAACTAAGAGAAATCTTCAATTACTTCAGGGCTTTAACTACTACTGTAAGCAAGTTAAATAAGATAAATCTTATAAACTTCCAACATATTTTAGGAAAAAAATCACTGTGAGTTGCTTTTCTTATGCTAACCATGTACTTATGCCCTGTGTAATGCTGTTGTCTGGGCTACTTTTAGTCCACTGAACAAAAATAGCATTTCACTTGTCCCTGGCATCTGTTAACAGAAAGAGAGGTGCACTTGGTCTATAAAATTAATTCAGATTAGCTTGGATCCCTTAACTGCTTTACAGCACAAACCACACCATCTCTTATAATCAATGCTTCCGCACTGCTCATGACAGACCTACCCATTTTCTATCTAACGGGCTTACGCAGTCTCTGACTCTCACATTTTATTATACACTCTTAGCCCTTCAGAAGTGATGAAGTAATACTGAGGTAATACAAGCTACAAAGTAAAAGGCAAGGAAGAGAGACAACAGCTTGTTTTTAGCTGACTTGTTTTAGTCCATTAGCTGAAATTTTTCTATGTAACTCATTTTGTGTAATGGCTTATTGTTTTGTAAATAGATGCAGAAAAAAAACTGCAGAAATCATGCATCTGATATTATTCTCCTTTAAATTATTAAGTTTTAGTTGCATTAAAATTTAACATCTGCAGTTATGGATTTGTTACACAATTCTGTCTTCCTATTACATTTGACAGCTTAAGTAGCAGCTACATTGGGATCTCTATCCTGAAAAATGAGAGAGGACAGAATAATAACCAAGGTCAAATTCTGGCTAAGGAGAAAATAGAAGAGGCTGTGTCTGTCAGTACAGGCACAAGACTGACAAAGAACTCTGGAGCTTCCAGCTGCTGACATTCAAGATAAGGAGTAAAGATAAAAGCACTGGTTTATTTTTCCCCACCTATTCATATAAAATAAACTTAACATGGATGCATTTTATACATTAAGTACTTTGTTATTTTAACATATTCTACCAACACTATCTCAGCTTCTAATTTCTTTTTTCCATGTTACAGTCGTGGGACTTTCTGGTTTCTACATGTGTTTGTATTCTATACAACCTTAAGCATAAAGGTACCCTTAGGAACAGTTTTTGAAAATTACTGTGGACAGTTACTGTGGACAGCCAAAGTCATCTACCTCCATAACCTGGCAATCATCATGCTGTTTCTCTGGCCCTTAGTCAGGAGAGCACACAGCTCTTACTCTACCTCATTCCTTCCCCAATCCAACTATTACAGTAAGCTATTGTCATTAACCTGTATTTCAGATCTCAGGAAATTACAGATATTAGCCAGTCATATTAATTTATTCATTGCTTTGTGAAAAAAAAACATCTAAATCAAAGCAGGGTTCAGGTGGATGCTTCTACTTGCCCAGGACAGGTCAGCAAGTCATTCCTCTTCATCAGAAATTTCATTCCAACAAACCCTTCCTTCCCACTTTTCTTTCCTCCCCCTAGCTCCTTCCTGCAACTTTTAAGGAAAACAATACCTATACAAAGTTATAAAAGAGACAGAGATGTTTTGACTTTTGGAAACTTTCAGCAGAACCCTCTCCTCAAATATCCCTTTTTAGCTTAAATAAATGCCAGAAACCAAGTGGCACTTAAAGGAGACAGCACCCAGGGAAACTATTAGCAAGGCTGTTTTTTGTTTTAAACACTATTACTATAAACAGCAGTCTAACTATGATGTTCCTCAGAGCTCTTGGAAAGGTAGAAATTACAGTGACCGTGTGCTCACTAGCTAACAAGTTTCTTAAGAAAAAAAGAAGTATCAGTATTATACGGAGTGACTAGTTTAAAACGCCCTTTTCACTACTTTGCTCAGAATAGCAGTATGCAACTTGGACAAGCTGAAACAAATTTCCAGTGACCCATAGTTAGAACGCAGTTCACATTACAGAAAGTAAGCTTCATGACTATGACATGTTTGAAACTTTTAATATATTTTTCTCCAGTCCTCAGGTAATTGCAATGTTATACCTAGTGTTTAACAGAATTTTTAATACTTAAAAATCATCATCATTGATCAGATTTACACTGGTTGAATTGGGACAACAATTTTACTCTATTTAAAATGCTTCTACTTACAGTTAAAACATAACACAATAGGTAATTAAAAGCCACACAAAAGTTAGAACCACCCTTATCCTGTTTTACTGGTTGGTTTCACTGACCAGAAACTACTCCAATTAGCAAAGGAGACTGCCGAATATGTAACAAATTACAACAGATCAGAGACCTCTTCTTCCTTAGCTTTTTTCAGGGTACACAGCTCTCTCTTTTATTGTTTTTAGAGCCATTTTATCCGTTTCAAGAGACCAATCTCTCATACAAACTGCATGTAGACTTTACAAGCACCTCTCATAATAGAGAGCAGCTTCACAATTTAATGGTGCATTCTGCTGTATATTCCCTATTCCAGTTTAAAACATAGATATAAGAATTTTGGTACATGTTCCACCTTGTTTGAAGTATTCTCTTTTGCTAACTGAAGTGCGTGTTCTCTATTCTAAACTCAGGGTCGGTTACAAGCAAGTCAAAAAGCAAAGCCTTCATGCACACAGCTGGTTATAAAAACTTCTAGTAATCATAGCTAAGACTGGGCAAGGACACAAGCTTCACCCCATCCTTCAGACCTCCTGGGGATGGGAGCTAAGCATGCACAAGCCACGTTCTCCAAAAAGCCCAGGCAGAAGTCAGGGGCAGGGTCTGGGTCTGTTCTCCAACAGTAGCTTTGCAGTTTGGGTAACAATGTTTTTCCACTTCCACATATTATTCTAATAATGTCTTCTATTTTCACCTCTAATATGTCCTCTAATTAGTATTCTCATGAATAGATCTTCCTTTTGATTAGCCTTTGCAGCAGTTTGCATTGAGCATTATTCATCCAGCAGCCTCCACCTCGATGTGGAGCACAGCCCTTCAAAATGCATCACTGAACACAACCCAAGCAAAAACCTAACACAGCTGGTGAAATACAACACTCATATAAAAAGTAATACTAAGTCTTGCAAGAGTATATCTTACAATTACTCCTCACAAAAATTGAGAGCAGCAGAAGTTGCAAGTAGCTGGAGCATTATTTACTTTCCAAAGTTAAATATGGCATTTGATGAACCTTAGCAAATAGCACAGTCATATACTTAGGAAATGTTATTTTGAGAATTAAGATCAAGATGAGATTGAACTGTTCCAGACATTGCTTATAGAACATGTATCTATCACTTGCATTCCTTGACAACTAGAAGAGGCAGCACACATACTGGTGGGCTGGGGATGGAGAGAGAAAAGGCTCTTTCACTATGAAGTTTCCTGAGACCTCCCACTATCGCTCTGAGCTTCACTATTATATAAAAATTGCTGCTCTAGCAGCAGTGTTACAGCCTAGCATACAGATACCACAAAAGCAGATTAGCATGTAACAACTCTTCAAAAACCACTTGGTAATCTAGGAAGAGGACACAACTTCTGAAATTACTTGGATGCAGCACAATAACATTTGTTGGGCTAGGAGTTGCAGAGATCCAGAACATCATCTCTCAGGAGTTGGCCGAACAGTCTTCCAAGAGACTCACAAATAAGTTCACTTTACAGGTTGGAGTCCTCTAGCCTTCTAACTGCAACCTGGGAAGTCTCTTTTCACACTGAGTTAGCAGTGGTAGAGACCAGACTGCCAGCCCCACAGTCACAGCACTTTAACACACCTAAGTGCAAAATATCCCTCCCTTAAAGCAAGTCCTTCCCAGATCAAGAGCTTTCTCTTAGTCTGAAAAGGCAAAGTATTTCCAGTTTCTAGACAGAAACTTTCAGTACAGAAACTATTTTAATGTTACAAACACATATTTCCTCTCAGTTTAATGAACACAAGTAAAGAGAACAGAGAAACAAAAAGCATTTGATAAGGGACAAGGCTCCAGGAAGTATTTAATAGATGCTTCAAGGCCATACAACTTGCAACTCTATGATATTTTAACTTTCACCAAATTGATTATTTGAGAAGCAGGCAGCATGCCATTTCTGAAGCACACCTGTAACCTGGGGAAAGTTTAAAGCCTTAGAAAGCAACTTTTTTTTTTTTTTTTTTTTTTTTTTAATTAACAGAGTGCACCAGCCCATACAACCTCCTTCCTGCTATTTCTCCAACAGAACTGCTCAACCAGTTTTCTTCCCACCTGCAGTCTCTATCTTTCCTGTAACCCTGTTTAGGGTTTACTTGCATGCTGGACAGATTTGATACAAGAAGCATCTTAAACTGGTCCCCAGTCTAAGTCAACTCCTGCTGATGTTTCTTTCAGCAAGCCGACTAGTTGTTAACACTTCTTACTGGGAGACATTCAGAAACAAGTCAAGTATCACAATTTTTATTGATAAGATACAAGTATATAAAATCAGGGCATGAACATGTCTTGATAAATTAAGTAGACTTAATTTCAATACTATTATAGAGGGACCAATTCAAATTTCTCAACATTTCATGTTTCACACCCACAAAAACCTCTTCCAAAGGGCATTAAACTATCTTTCCAAGCTGATCAATTTGTGTGCAATTAAACTGTTTCCTTTTTTTTTTTTTTTTTAAAAAGAAAAACTTGTGCACTTGCCCAGGCTCAAAGATATTAAAACCTAGCACATAAAGCCCATTACTAGAGGTAGAAATACAGGCAATATACTATTACGGCAACAACCATCGATTACAGTTAAGGATTCTCTGTAACAACCAAATGGATAATCAAATATTGCAACAACTCAAGTATTACACTGAGCAAAGTGCATTTCTACAGTATTCAGTGTTGCTATTCAGTTTTCTAACTTAAAAACAGCCTATGATAACTGGCAGCAAAGACGACCCTTGCAATAGACTGCTCCTGCTTGAGAACTTATGATGTAATTATTGCATGCTGCTAATACACTGTTACCTAAACATTAAGGATACTCTAGAATATTTTTTATTGTAGACTATTAAGACATACTACAGAAACCTTTTGCAGAGAATATCCTACTGACAAACGTCTGCTTTAAATATTGTGAAACATTACAGCGGAATGAATTTTCGCAGTGGTTAGGTCAAATGCAGTTACATCATAGCAACAGTATGTTTGCACAATTTAAGGCTTTGGCTGGTTCTTTAGTCAGCTTCTTCTTCAGATTCTTCTTCTTCAGCAGTTTCCAGCCAGGTTAGCCATTGGTTTACCTGCAGTTACATAACAATTGTTTAAGCTCAGTTTAAAATAGTTTCAGCCATACTTCATTTTACCAATACTACAGTTTATACTACATTTACTCTCTAGCCTGCAATGCAAAAGCAACTTGCCATGTTCTTTCCTGGCAAAATACTCAATATAGTTTTGTTAACAAGTCACAGAATCATTATGGTGGGGAAAAAACCTTCAAGATCAAGTCCAACCATAAGTCTTTACAGAACACTGAAGCATGTTCTCTGCTGCACTAAAGTGTCTGAGGACTAGCTACTTCAGATTTCTACTCAAAGGTAAGCACACTTACCTGGAATAAAGCTTTGCCTTTCCCTGGAAACTCTTGAGTAATATCTTCTTTCCATGCCAAAAAGGCTTCTTCTTCAATGATCTCCATGTCATAGAAATGAACAAAGAAGCGTAGTAACATGCCTACGGAAGAGTCCAATTTCAGCATCACATAGGAAAGTCAACTACATCACAGGTGCTTTGGCCAATATATTAAGTGTCTTAACATGTCAAAGCAGCACTGTATCTCTCATCTTTAGTGCAGTGTTTCACTGAGTCAACCTCCCCCACCTCCCCATACCCTACTAAGTGCTCACCTTTTGGGAAATTGTTGTTGTAGCAGTGCACCTGAAGTGCATATAAAGCACTCACTTGCAGATCAACATGGTCATGGAGGAACTTCTGCATTACTGGCTTGAAGGACAGAAGCAGTTGTTTTTCCTGCTCCAGCTGCTCTTTAGAAGGAGCAGATGAAGAATCTGATTCATCACTAGGTGGGTTTACTTCACTAGAAATATACTGCAAGAAACTGGAGGGGGGGGGGGAAGAGAGAGAATGGGTAAAAAACTTTTAGAAAATTTAATATTTTGCATATTAAGATATTAATTACATTAATATTATATTAATATATTAATATTAATTTACATATTAAAATATCTGAAATATTTTAAGGAAAATATTCCCTCAGTTATTTTTTGGGGGGGGCAAAGATCTTGAGCAAAGCTTTAAGAGACTTGTTCCTCTCTATTAATAGCCACAGTACTAGGCTGTTAACCACCTAGAACATGTTTCATCCCAGTTTAAGTCTAAACAATCTTGCTTTGTGCAAAACTGCATTTCAGCCTTTAAATAAAGATATTATTTGTTATATTGTAGTTTAAGTAATTTGTGCCTGAACTGCACCAAGTTTCTTACCTGGTCATCAATATATTCACAAATCCTTTATCTACATGAAGTTTGGGTGAAATGTTATCTTTAATCCACTTATAGATGGCTTGAGGGGATGGATCCAATTTTATTTGCTTTAGCAGTTCCTTCTCCAGTTTCAGAAGCGGGAATAAGAAGCTAAGTCCCTTCCCTTCTAAGATCTCCAGCATGCGGTCCTTGTTCTGGTCAATTTCTGAAATAAAGATTCAAGTCACACATCCTTAAGCATCAGTGTTAATCAAAACCTACAATTAGCAGCTTATGTCTTCACCAGCACTTAAAACCCCATCACCATTAAATATTCTTAAGGTTAACTACAAGACTCTCAACTGCATGCACAAAAAAAATGAGTTGCCATAGAAAGCCATGCAGTAAGTCTTACCTGGTAACATTTTCTGCATATTGACTTTGCTTTGTTGGAACAATTCTGTTAGCCATTCACGATCTTGTAACTTAGCTAACTGTTGAAGGCAAAGCAGGAAGAGAGGGAAATGGGTGCCACTTTCCAGCGGTTGAGCCAGTTCGGAAATGCTCACCAGTTCTGAAATAATAGCACGGGCTGCAAACTGTGCTAAATAGGACTTCACCAATGGGACATCCACCTCCAGTTTGGGGCACTGGTCCAAAACATTTTGGAATGCCTGAGAAAACAGTAAATCCATCACATTAGAATACTGAAATGCTTCCTCTGTGTGTAGTGATACTGTCAAACACACATAGTGAGAATGCTTTTTTGGATCAATCATTTGTCAATAGTTTCTCAAATCCCAAGCTTAACAGTTCTTCCCTGATCATTTATTATGTGCCTCCCAGTCTTATTATGCTGCTTCTACCTCCTTAGATCCACAGGACTTGAAACATTTTTCAAAAACTTAACTCAGAAATCTACAAGTAGGGCTGCCTTTATTCAAAGAAGATATCATGAATAGCAAAGGAACAAAGACTTTAATGCAATACTAGCCAGTTGCAGTACCTGCATGAAGTTGTCACTTGTGGCTATTCCTTCCTGTTTGAGCAGGCTGATCAGAGTACTAGCTTTTTCTTTGTCTTCATCTGATCGGTCTAGGGACTGAATAATTACTTTGCTCAACATCTCAGGAATGAAATGTTTTGGAGCTCTCATTTCTCTCACAGTATTGACAGCATCATTTGCATTTCCATTGTTCAGATACTCAGTCACAACAGCTTCCTAGAAAGAGGAAAAAACACCTAAAATTGAAGTATTTGTTTTTCAAAAGTATACAAAGCTTCTAGACACATGGCCGTAACTTACAGTTTGTTTAAGCAGCTCCTCTTTAGAAGGAGGCGGTTTTTTGGTGGTCTTTGCAGGCTTTTCTTGAATAAGTGGTGGATTTGTTTTGAGTCCAAGTTGAGGAGGCTGAAAAAGAGAATTCTTTAAGTTCCTTGGAGAAATTTCAACTAAATTGCCTTTGTACATACAAAAATGTACTCTCATGACTTTTCATATATTTTATGCTTCACAAAATACCTCCCCTGTCCTGTACTAGGGATGAGACCTATTTTTCCACATGCAAGAATTAAGCATAGTCAACAGTGTAATAATATATGAAATACTGTGATTTACCTGTCCCAAAGGTGGTGTCTGAGTGCGTGGTGGTTGTGCACTGGGAGGAATCATAGTTATCTGGGGCTGAAGCTTTGGCATTTGGTTTTTATTCATTAGAAAAGACTGAGCAGGTCTCAGGCTAATCTGTAAACAGAGAGTCATAAAAACTTCAAACTGTTTTTAATTATTCTGACAAAGACTACACAGCCATGGATTCACATCAACAGATCCTACTAAAACACGTATTTTCAGATTTTACAGTGTTTACAGTCAAGACCAGGCTATAGCATAGGCGTACTAAAATGCTCCTCGAAACGTAACGCAATGAATTGCTGTTTGCTCCAAGTTATTCTTAATTCACTCTACATCAAAATCCAGAATTGCTCATTTTAGATGCAGTATGTTAGAGACCCAAAATATGTAGCATTTGACTGCTGACAAGTTTTATTGCCAAAACAAAGCTCTACCAATTGCTCAGAAATCAGGATACAAGTTCACTAATACCTACTGAAAACAGCAAGGCTTACTCTGCACCTGAAATTGTGTCTTTCTGCCAGTTTGGGAGAGGAGGAAGGGGAAGGGAGAGAGAAAAAAAAAAAAAAAAAAAAAGTTTTTGAACCTGGTCCAGCCCTTTGGGCTTTATAAAATTTAATAATCTCTGAAGTTTCAGATAAATGTATTGTTATCAAGAAGATGCATGGGAACTGATGTCAGAGTAGTGTTCTTGGGGAGTTGTGGGGGGAGGAGGAGATACCCCAAGAAATTGCCCTCATATCTCAGTCTTGCTCATAGGACGCTGGATACCCTAAGGAAAGGGAAAACAGAAGGTGAAAGAAGGGACAAAGAAGGAGAAGGAGGAGGAGGAGAAAGAGTTCCAGCATTAGTCCTCATAATAACGCGTCTTGCTATAATCATTGGGCAATATTGAGAATAGGCTTTAAGTAATGTAGGCATGTAATGTACCTCATCTGCATTAAGCTGTCCTTTCTTAGAAAACCGAGGTGGCATATCCTTCGACTGTCCTTGTTGCTGGGATAAGAGTCCCTGATTCTGGTTATGGTAGAGCTGGCTTTGCCCCTATTTCAGAAAGGGAGATATAGAGAAAGAAGTGCAGATGATGGAGTGGTGTACATCATATGGTAAGTAGTACCAGAAGGACCAGAGGAACAAAGATTCTATTTGCCAGGGAGGGAGAAAGAAGGAGCAGGGGTGGGGGGGAAAGTAGAATCTATCCCTAAAACAGGGCTACCTTTTAAACAAAACACACCATTCTGACCCACCAAAGCCACATGCACCTTTTCTTGCAGTAAAAAGAAAAATTAACATCTTCCTTGCACCTCTTGTACAATTTAAGAATGTTTTTTAGTTTTTTTTTTTTTTTTTTAAATCAGCTGAGCACCAGTTCTTATCAGAACCAGATCTGAGAAAGTCTTTCAACACAAGTAGACTACAATCCATAACATACGCATCTGAAGAGCTGCTATGTAGCACTTGAGTCATTCTGTTGACATTGTCCTTACCTGACTTTTCAGAAAAGATTTCCCTAGGTCTCCAAACTGGGATTGTGCAGAAGGCATGAGGTGACCCCCATGGCCGTTGAAAAGTTGATTTGAACGATGGCGTCCCATGGTGGGTGAAAATCTATCCTGAATAACCCCTGGACCAGTACCAATTCCGCTACCTATATTAAGATGACAAAAACCAGTTTTAGTTCTTGGGATGTTCAGCACAAAACAGCTGTTGACATCACACCAGCCTTGTAGGTTCAGCGTACCTGGCATTTGTCCAAACATATCAGCAAGCCCTCCAAGTGGGTCCCTGTCAAGTTTCATCCTGGGTGGCATAAACGGTCCCTCCAGAAAGAAGTCGCTTCTCATCCCTTGAGACATAGGAGCAGGAATAAAGACTCCCAGATCCTTTAAAATATGAATTAACAGTTTTGGTCAATTCCAAGTAATAAGTCCTGAAGTGCAGATGTTTGGGTTGTGTCCTAAAATTTAAGCCCAGATGGTATTAATTCTTAACTATTTAATGCAACTCAGTTTACACACCGCTGCAAGAACAGAACCAATTCCATATTTCCAGTAGAAATAGTTATGTGTACAGACATAGAATCACTAGACGAAGGCTTAAGCTAAAGCGAAGCTCCATATTTACAAAACAAACTCCTTCCTTCCCCAAAAAAGACACCTTACTTTTACTGCATCTTGACGGATTTGGTTGATAGTCTTTGGTCCATTGTCAAGAAAAGCTTTGCGAGGAACCCAGTTGTGTTCTCTCAACTCCACAGTATCCTTTATGAAGAAAAAATAATTAGGAAAGGATTCAAGAAACTCACAAGAAAAGAAATGAGATGAAAATTTTATCTCCATACCTGCAGCAGGAAACGAATCCTTGCTGGCAATTCCTTACTTGACATCAAGGAGCGCATACGGGCAAAGTACTGATCCATTAAGGACTGCGAGAGAGGAAAAAGTTACAAATGAGAACCTTGCAACATCTGGAGTAGCACCTAAAAACACCGTCGCATCCAAAATATTTGAAGTTGTGTAACAAACAGACTGTTCTCTCCTGCTGTCTCCCATCTGGCAGACAGCAGTCCAGTGTAGGTTCTTCATCAGTTTGCTTTCCTTATCTCAGTGAGAAGTGCAGGAGACTTCACCCACTACCACAAAAACATCACTAATGTTTGAATTCAAAGCTCATAAGCCAGAGCACAAAATGTATCTGCCATACAACCTAATTCTCTACAACAGGTAATTTCTCAACATGTTCCACCAAGTAGGATTTAGAACACAGCTCATTTTGTTCTTATGATTACCTGGTAAAAGCTATCTGCATAGCTTTTACCGGGGGCTCGGGGGGGGGAAGGACAGACACACCACCCAACAACAAACAAACACAACACACCAACACACAACACCACTTTATAAAAATATCTTCCACGCCAATCCTTTCTGCTATGAAGCAGTTTGATGTACTAACAGTAGTTGGTTCTTTCTACATCTCAAGAAAAACAGAATATAGTATGTATAGAGAAAAATAGATTTGATCTAGTTAAGGTAACTGTATCCGATATGAACATACCTTGGCTTTTGCATGGTCTAATCTAGGTCCCACTGTCCTCATTATCTGACAGAGGCACTCCAAATCCTCCCCCATATCTTTGAGCTGGACTCTCTTCTTCTTTTCCAAAAGCTAGAAAATTAAGAGGTAGTCAGGTACTTTAACATAATATTAATTTTAATTAATAATTTATTATGTTATTATGTAATATATAATTTATTAAAATAATTTATCATAGGCAAGTTTTGTACCTAAAGATTAATCCTATAGAAGCACATTATTTCAGTAAGATTATCATGGAAGCCTGTTGTCTTCAGTAAACAGTTAAATTTATAGTGCTTGATTTTCAAGTCTGCTGTATTTTAAATACCTGTAGTATTTTTGCCTAGGCCAAACTACATCTTCACTTGGAGACAACTCCCATGGCTTCAAATAGTATTATCAGACCAAAGGATTCTTCATTTTAAGTTTTTTTTTTTAATAAAGTAATTGACAAATATTTCACAAGATGCTTTCAGATTCCTCATGTAGTATAAGTATTTAGAATTTTTCAGTTTCAAAATCTCCCTCCCTCCTCTAGGAAATATCTAAAGACTTACTGTTTTGATGCACTTATGAAGGATAGATTCATGAATAAGATCAAGCTTGCCAAGTTCTCCAATGAATTTGATGTTCCCCAGCATCTTAATCTTGGCAATGGCTCTCTGTTCCTCCTCCTCAGGGAGGAGGGGACCATCATGCTTATCATAGACTGAAAAAAAAAAACAAAGCCGTCAGTTAAACATAGCTGTTAAAACAGGAAAAGCAGGTTCTACACTGAAGTGGTTTTAAAACTTACTATCAACATTTCTGGTTCTGTTTTCAAATTCATCTTGAAGTTTAGATATTAAGAGGCGTCTGAATGTCTAAACAAAAAGAATAAAAACGTAAGCACTAAACCAGTACAACTATCCATGCTAACAGAATTGTTTTAGGCTGAGAAAATAAAACACTTACTGTGCTTTGCTTCTGTCCTGGATGACTCTCTGCTGATGGGCCATCAAAGTTGGGTGCATCTTCTGCCAGTCGCAGACATAGTTGAGCATACAGTGAGCTATACTTGGGCTCTTCAAGGGCTTTGTCTACGATCTAAATGAAGATATTTTCATTAACATAGTGAAAAAATACTATTTTATATAAACATCCGAGTTTTTTTTTTTTCTATTTCAATATAGATATAATGGATTTTCAGAAGTAATGTATAGGTCAAAATACTTAATATGCTACATGAAGCAAAATAAAAAGCTCCCCATGGCTACTGAAGAGCTATGACCTTTAATCAATGAAAAAGACAGTTTAAGTTGCCTACCATAGTATTCAAGACTAATAATCAGACCAAATTATCTCAAGAAAGAAAAAAAATACAATTATAACCTGCATACAAAGAGATCTGTAATTGCTTTTTAAACAGAATCTCAGTGAACAGAAAGTGGAAGATGGGAACAGAAGAGAAAATAGCAACTAGTGTTTCAAGAAAAAAAAAAAAAATCTTGTCATATTTATTAATTTAAGCCTAGAAGTGTGTCGTCCCCTCCTCCCCCCGTATACTCCACTTATGCAATAGAAGGTATTAATATTCCTGTATTTGTTTGGATCAAACACCAAATCAGCTACTTGACTTCCATGCCCCAATCAAGAATAGCTCACCTCTACTCTAAACATGCAAGAGAAATATAAAGGGGAAAAAAAAAAAATCCACACACACACCCCGAAAAACACACACAAAGCCAGCTTACCAGCAGTATGACCCCTTTTAGGATGAGCTTAGACTCTACACCCACATTGAGGAGCTCAAGGCATAGCTTGTCAAACTTTTCAGGAGTAAGCTTATTTAGTATGCTAAATAGACAGGAAGGAAATAAAAACCATGTTACAGATCTTGCAAACATGGGACAAGTACTTTTAGTTAAGATCTATTACTCTTTAGCTAAATATAAGGGATTGTATTTTGCTTCAAAGTGCTATGCAGAAAACTAATTCCCTCAAAACAACAAAACCAAAAACCACACAACTTAGGGTGCACAGCAAGTGTTTGCTACTGCAGGCCCACTGGTTTCCATCTTATTCCAACTCACTGGAGAGAAAGGAATCCCCTTCATGTTTTCCTTTCATATTCATAAAGGCAATGGATCCTCAGAGAACTTACCCTCTTACTTTCCTGAAGATTGCATCATGTCGTTCTTTGTCATTTGCGGAGTCGTCATCTCGTCTAGTGCTTCGTGAAGGAATCCATTTCTGAGCGTTTTGCCCTGGGGTTTTCCCCAGGAACTCGCTGCAAAGTTTTGAAAACAGTTTGTTTAAAACCACGAAGCTATTTCAAGAACTGTCATTTTTCACGTTTCAGTTCTGTGTTACACTAATTCCATTAGTGCTTTTGACAACAATCTATTTAACAATCTATTCAATCTATTTAACAATGAAACATTAATTACAGACAAAAACTGAAATCCTCTCTAAAGCTTAGGGGGGGAAAAAAAAAAAAAAAAAAAAGAAGCAGCATTAATCAACAGTCCTGTCCACTTGATACCATGACTCAAACTCAGACAGCCTGAATGATAAAGTTAACTTACAATCCTGATCATCAACCCAGGAAGCATTTTTTTGTATAAATATAATAAAGTTACTATATCTCGAACTCTGCATTCATTATGACAGTCTCTACCTTAAGGGTGTATTATTAAAAAATTGAAATACCTGTTGCTGGCAGTCTTGGGATAGTGCTGAGGCGCACCCCTACCACCTCCTCCGCCCGAAGAAGCACTGTTAAAACAATCAGTGATTTTTGCATAAGTTCAGAAACTTGCTATTTTCAGTTACATGCCATTACTGGTCTAATTACTCTTTTACAGAACACTAAGGAAAAAAAAAAATCTCAATTGAGTTTTCACTATCAAATGAGAATCAAACCAAGAAAGCACTAGTACCTGAAACGAGAAGCACCCCCTTCTGCAATCGCACTCTCCACTTTGGCGGCTTGACAACGAAGAATCTTCAAAAGAATAAAATTAAATTGACGGGGTGGGGAAAAACAAAACCTAGAAAGACAAATCAGGTATACATATTACAGGTGTTTAACTAGCAAACAGAGCATTTAACTTAAGGCATTTCCCCATCAGTATAAAAACACCAAATACCCATTACAGGAAAAACACCAAATATTTAGCTTACAAGAAAACTCCTACTTAATACCCAGGATACCAACAAAAAAGCCAAATTGCTGCCATGTTTTCCAAAGCTTTAGGGGAGAGGGGGGAGAAGGAGGAAAACGGATGGGCTAAGACCAAGAAAAGCTTAAGAAGCTCTCTCCATTGTCAGTCCCAAGAATTCATGTACAACATTGCATTCCGCAACATCTCAATTGCTACTGTATTAATTGCAGATATTTCTGTACTTGCATGGTGTAACTAAATAAATCTTTCACCGATATGCTCAGTTACAGCAACATTTGCTGTAGTACCCGTTTTAGGATGAACAGCACCAAAATCTAAAGCATTAGCTTAATACAGTAAAAAAAAAAACGTATTGCCCATGCATAAGAAAGGGAAACAATTCCTCTACACACTGATTTTATGTGCACGATAGTTAAGAAAAAAAAAATCGTTGCAGCAGCGTCGTGAAAGAACAGGTACAGCGCTGAAGATGCCGGGGGCTTTAGGAGCGGCTCCGTGGATGCACTCCGAGGCGCCACGGCGGCGCCGCACGACGCCACCGCAGCCCGCTGCATCGCGGAGCGGCCGCCGCCATTTCGCGGCCGCCGCGGCTCTCCGAGCCCGCGCCGCCAGCCCACGCCGAGGCGGCGGGAGCGCCGTGGGCACGAGGAGCGGCGCGCAACATGGCGGCGGCCGCTGCCGAACAAAAGGGCTGCAGGAGCGGGCGGAGCGCAGCGGCGCCCCCCGCCGGGCGTAGCCACCGGCGCCTCCCCCGCCCCTTCCCTCCGCGCCGGGCGCCGCCCGTCTCCAGGCTCAGGCGCCGCCAGGGGCCCGGCCGCCTCTTTGTTCTCTCGCTGGGCTCTGCTCCGCCGCCTGCCCGCGCCCGCCCCGGCTCTCCAGGGAAAGGAATCGGCGGCCTCCCCGCCGCAGCGGGAAACCAAGCGGGGGAGCCAGCCGGGAGGCAGCTCTGCACCGCGCTGCCTCCCACGAAGCACGGGAAAAGACTCCAAAAAAAAAAAAAAAGGGGGGAAAAAAAAATCTCTCGCCCTCCCACACACAATGGAGGGGGAGGTGGGGAGTGAGAATAAAAATAAAAAGGCAGTCCCCTCCCCTCGGGCAATACGTATCCTGAAGGTGGTGACCGCGTGTCCCCAGCCGACTCCCCGAGAAGCCTCTCGGCCCCGCTACGCCCTTGAAGGCTGTAGCTGGAGTCCAGCAGCGAATCTGCTGTCCCCCCGGGCGGAGCTTTTTAGTGGCCGCCACCAACGCGGTTTTCCTCGCCGCCTATCAACGGCTCCAACCGCTAACGCCGCTGCTCCAGGGTTAGACCTCCCTGTGCCCGCTCCGCTCAGCGGGCGCGGTGATCCGGGTCCAGGCAGCAGCGGCCGCCATCGACCCAAGCCGCCATTTTGTGCGGAGGAAGGCAAGAAGCCGACGAGAAAATGGCGGCCATTTCGTCAAGCCGCCATTTTAAGCGGCAGCTGCAGTAGTACCCATCTCCCCTCCCCTCCAGCGCCGACAATCCCGGGGCCCTCTCCTCGGGCCACGACTTACTCACCTTCCCTAAGGCCTTGTCAGCTTCCCCGGATCCCGGCGGCTACCAAAGGCAGGGGAAAAGGCAAGAGACGGGGAGGGGAAAGGGAAGGGGAGCCGGGGAGCGGGGCTGGGGAGGGGAAGGGGGGAGCGCGCGAGGCAGGGCGAGTCTCCGAGTCACCACGGCAGGAGCAGCGGCCTCTCAGCGCTTCCCTCCGCCACCTCCATAGAGAGCCGACCCGCCGCCGCGTCTAACGCGCACGGAGGCCGCTCCACTAACTTTATTGCCCTTCGCGCAACCTACCCCGCTCCTTCCAACGGCCGCCAATCGCCGCCGAGGACCCCGCCCACCCCGCCAATCGCCGCCGAAGAAAGGGGTGGTGCTAAAGCAGAAGTGGGCGGAGGGACGGCGCAAGGTTGGTTGAGTGGTACCACCGCCGCAGTGCAGCAACCGTATTCACGAAAGCAGTTACGCTATGTGGCTGGCGAGAGAGCTGAGGGGGGAAGGGAAACCTGCGCAAGTGGCGTACTCAGTTGATAGGGACAGCTTGGCTGCGTCTCTGCTGCGCTGTTTGTTCCTGTGCTTCAACGGTTACAGAGCCCCAGTTCTAGAGCCCCAAAGTTATTCCGTGTGAGTTGCAGTTGATTCTAGCACGTTCACAGCAAGGACGGCTGTATATATATGCCCGTGTGAAGACTTTTTTTTTTTTTTTTTTTAACCGAGATTTTACTTCACTGTGACCATGTTTCAGTTGTGGTTGAGGCTGTGGTAAAACGTTATCTGCCCTAGGCTGCGGCCCTGGGCTTGCAATCAGATCCGAAGGAAGAGGCTTGCCATTTGAGATCCCAAAGGAAGAGACTTGCCATTTGAGATCCCAGAGCGCGGCTCTGTGGATCCAATTTCAAGTTTGCTTTCTGACTTTGGAAGTGATCTGTGTTTCTGCATGTACTTTTAGCCGTGAACGCTCCTATCCACGGCAGGGCATCCTGCAAGCACAGCCAGGCTGTCTGAGCCTTAGCACCATTTTTAGGTGTTTACTGTGGTAAACAAAACAGCTCTTGAGTTTTTTGTCTGTTTGCCTGCCTTTTATTTTATTTTATTTTTTTTTGCTCCTGTTCAATTAAATGAAACTGAAGGTGGAAGTTTGAGTCACGGGACACTTTGAGGAGTTATGGCTGTAGAATTTAATTGCTGTGACCCAGTCTGAGGTTGTCTGAGCTATGTGGCTTTTCTATAAAATTAATCTTATTTGTCTTCGATATGGCATGATGAAAAAAAAAAAAAACAGAGAGCAAAGTAAATCTAACAACAGATGCCCACAAATATCCGCATCTGCTTTGTTCACACATATGAACCTTCCACTTTCAGTTCTCATGACTCATAATGCAGATTGACTGCAAGGAAGTGATACATATGCTAAGTCTTGAACCATTCAGTTGGCAAGTCCAAGCAAATGGTATTACAGAACTTGCAGTTTCCCAGAGCCAGCTCATTCCTCATGCTTTCAACACAATGTATCAGTATGTCCCAGAAGTTATATAAGGCCTAATGGGTGCCTTTGCTTACAGCTTATTATATTTTTATTTTGATTTGAATCACTAAACTAACATGCGAATCTACAAGAACAGAACTGTGCAGAACCCCATTGAAATCAGTGGAATTCAGTTGGAAAGAGGAGGTTGATGTGCACAAAGGTAACAAAAATGCCAGCAAGATTTAAAGCAATATTAAAACCAGGTTATATTTTCCAAATAAATATTCTTAAAATAAGAATGGTAATAAAAATACTTTCAAGTTTTAAAGCTTGGCATGAAAACAAGGTTTTGTTTTGCTTTTAATGGCAGAATGTTTTCCTGTGGCATTCCCTGGATAAGCATTTCCAACCCAGGATATGGAGAGACCCCTACAAATGAAAATAAAGGAGAAATTATCTTGTAAACTTATTTTGGAAGAGGATGGAAAACCTCCAAAGCATAGTAAGTGCATATTAAGAGACTTTCACCTTCAGACTTCAGATATCACCTTTTATTTGGTTGTTTTAGAGCACACTATAAACTAGAGCACACTAGAGCAGCAGAAAAAATAAACTAGATTTGTTTGGTAAAAGAATAATAGCAAATTATCATTGTTTACTAAAATTGTAATTGTTTCTTCAGGCCTTAATCCTGGAAACATGCATGCAGGTTTAAGTCTCATTCAGATCAGCAGGATATATGCTGTTTCATAGTTCACAGTGCTTTGGCAGATGGGAACCTGGGGAAGTTCCTGTCATTTCATTGGCTTTCACATCTGCACCATGCTTTGCCAGCTTCATATTCCAGCTCCACCAGCACAGTAGATAAAGGCGATGAACTATAGCACAAAGGACCAAAAAAAAAAAAAAAAACCCTTATGCCTCTCACCTACATCTCAAATTTTGTAAATTAATGGGGAAGACACACCATTATTCATTTCTGAAAATGAAACAGCCCAATTGCTTATATGGTTGTTCTGTAAGAAATTTAAACAAGACTTTTATATTTGCCCCCTTGACTCCACGGGAAAAAAAAAAAAAAACAACAATTCAGTAGCTGTCAATTTCAGTAGCAAATTTCACCCATTATTAGCCTTACCTCACTTATCTCCATTATATTTTTTGCACTCTATTTTCTCCCTTTTTGTTTGCCACTTACCTTAAACATCAGTGATGCTTTAAATCAAAGAACCTGGATTACAATTGGCAACGATGTTTCTGGATTTCAGTCTGAACTTGTTGAATCTATGTATAATTTCATCATGAGTACACTGTCACTAGTTATCTGGAGAACAGAGTCTGTCTTTACAGAAATGCTATGAGGAGCCTACTATGTTGCAGGCTGCATGGCACAGAACCATGCAGCATGGCAGCATCTGGCTGAGAGGAAAAGGCCTGTCTCTTGCGCATGTGACCTAGCTCAGATCCCAGGACGGCTGCTGTCACTCACCAAAACAATCCACTAAATGTAGGATTTTCCAAAACTGCCAAGTTCCTTGTTACTGGCAAGTTTGCATCACCCCGATTTATCCTGTGTAGTAGATTACACTGCAATGATTACAAAGCTGAGCGCTGCTGGGTGGAGATTGTAGCCCGACTCCTGATAACAGGGTAGCTGCAGTAGTGTGGTACTGTACCATCTCCAGAGAACACTGCATCTCATCACTGTGCTCATGTTGCTGTACTGGTTCTGGGTCTGGCCAGGCTGGCTTTTAGTCAGAGTGCCCCACTATGTAGTATAGAAGTAATATGAACCAAAACATCCATATAGAGAACGTGTGACATAACTAATTTATTGAAAATTCACTGTAAACTCCATGCCAAATTTCCAACACACCTGCTTATATATCAAGCTGCTTTTCTATTTCCCTTTTCCTGTGACCCTAACTTTTCTCCAAGATGATTTATAGTTCCTGATCCATTAATGAAGAAGCTAACACTAACATTTTTACCAAATACATACTTTTTCTTACAATAAGAGTCCGTCTGAAGCACATCTTTACTGTAGAAGGATGGAAAAGAACGAAAAAAGATCTATATTTTTCATTTTTAAATGACTTATTTTCAGTGCTTCTACTGAAAGGGAATGCAATGACACTTGGAAGACACATGTATCTGATGCAGATGCACTATTATTAGAATTTTTGCTTTGTGTTTGGAAAAAAATGTACTAACACCTTTAATATAGTGCCTAGCTTGTACAGAATGGCAGAGATGGACTGAAGGTGCTTTATAAAGCATCATGGTTGTTCTCTGCAGTATTTTAATTTGAAAATTGTTGGCATATATTTCTTCTTCAGAAGCATCTTCTGTGATGATCTTTAGTGATATAGTTAAATACTCACAGAGGTAGTAGCATTTGAATCCTTCTAAACAGTGCTGAAGTTCTAACCCCTGCACTGCAAAGTCACTTCTCCACTTTTTTTTTCCTTTGGAAAATAATTTCTAGTAGATTTAAGTGGATCTTGGGACTGTTAAAGCCAGTGATTTTGCTTTGCTCCAGTTGTCTTTGAAAATGCTGCTCTGTATACTTTAACTCAGACCTTCGTAGTCTGTCAGGTATATTTGAAGATTTTTTTTCCTCATCATTCTCTGATTCAGGCCCCAGAAACTCACTAGTCCTTCTTGAGTGTAACAGTCTAGGAGTTAAAATTGTCCAGATTCTCATGGTTGTTCTCTGTAAGAAATTTTGGAAAGATATTTGGGGTGTGACCTTATATGAGTCAGTGAAAACTAGCTGTAGACTACTAAGGTGTCAGAGATACTGATACTCTGCTCGTAGATGTTTATACGGGCAACTAAAGAACGTGAGGCAATATCTGTAACAATCCAGCTTGCTTTGCTTTCACAGTCCTGTTTAGAATGGTGAATATTCAGAGCCAATATGATTGTTCTAAGGGAAAAGTGTTACAAATAAGTTAAGATAAAAGTTGCATGTGTTCATATGTGTTCACAGAATGGTCTGGGAAAAAATAGCAACTGCCTCCTCAGTAGGTCTAGTTCAAAGAAACATGTAAGCTACAGAATTCTCATGTTCTCTAGTGTTTTAAAGTGACAGATTTGTCCATACTTTGCAGGATCAGCAGAGTAACTGTGCTGGACAGCATAGTCCACTGTTCTGTTTCTGACATCAGCTAGCACCATCTTTAAAATCAGGCAAGATTGTAATCAGGTAGGTTGTAATTTATCATTTTCGTGAACTATAAAGAAATGAACATTTCTTTCTCCTAATAACTGCAATTAATCTTTAATCTTTTTCATCTTTAAATTACCTAAAAACATTTATCATTTTTATGTTTTATAGTTATTACTGTTATAGTTTTCTCTATTAATGTCTAAATTTGACAACAGATTTATGCGTCTGAAATACCATGTCATAATGAGTTGTATGGTTTAATTTTAAAATATTCCAAAAGTAATAATCATTGTATCAGATTTAAAATGTGTTGCCTAATTCTATTGTAATTTGCTTGCTTAAGTGGTTTTATGGCAGTCAACGTCCATATGAACTACTTACCATAACCTAAGGAGCTGATAAATGACAGCTGATTGAGCTGAAAAAAACATTAGTGTTCTATATGGCACAACATAACTCCATTATTTGTAGAAATATAGTATTGCTGAATACTGAACTGTAGGTAGGAAGTTACTTACTTTTATTAAAATGCTACATTTTGTGCTACAAATGTAATTTTTTTTAATTACCCAAAATGCTGTGTCACAGTTTGTTTGTGGAGGTAGATCTAGGCAGTGCTAGGAATACCCCACAGAACATATATATATATACTGTCAGTTGCTTGTAGGAAAGACTTTTTGTAGGATGTGTTTAGCTACTCTTTGCTGTTTTCTTTGTATTAATAGAAATGTAGCATGACTTCTTACAAATTAAATTAGTGTATATATCTATAATAGTTATCAATAAATGTTTAACATTAATATAGTTTACAATAATGACAGAGGATGACATTAATGATCTATTAAGTTTCTCTAAGGACCAGATTTTCTCTTATGTGGTTCCAAACTCCACTTGACTTAGGACAAATAAAATCTGCATAGCATTTTTAGTCATCAAGAGGAAGCAAAAACACAGGAAATCAGTTATTATAACTAATGGTTATAGATGTAGGTTAAACTTTTTGAAGTCAGTGAAGTCCTCCTGTTTTACATAGTTAGTTGTAAGAGCAGTTCAAGATCTTCCCATGCAATAATGAAAATGATTATTACTTGATGTACATATCACTTGCATTTTTAAATGGATTCAAGAACATTAGACCACTGGATTACAGTAGACAGCATTTTCATTGCTTGATCTATGGTTCCCTTTTTGATATCCAGCCTGCTATGTTAAAATTATATCCAGCTTATGTTAAAATTGTTAAAATTTCTGTAGAATACTTTCCTGTTGGCATTTTCTAATTCTTTAATCAATTTAAAGTAAATGCACCTACTCACTGAAATAACATTATATTTTTTCGCTGTTCTGGTGAAATGGTTTGGGTTCTAAAAGCATTGCAAGAAGGCCTTTTTTCCATTCAGATCAAGGTTGTTGCTTATACCCAGTGTGAGAATAGAGGAGAACCAAAACCATTATAAGAATGGGACCCAAATAGGTACCATATCTGAAAACCCTCAAATGTTAAGAAAGAACTACATCATACACTGAACTTAGCCTTTAATTACCTAACTGATATTTCTGTCTTCATGTGACATGAACTTATGGCGTATAGCAAATCTTACTTAAAAAAAAATGGTGCTATTTCTCTGGATTCTCTCCTGTCTGAAAAGAGATGATGATGTAGAATTGATTTCATAGCTAGTTCTGAGACAGTGTGATGTTGTATCGGGGGTGAATTTGACTCAGCATCTTATCTGTATTGTATAATTTATTGACTGACTCCACTCATTTATTGACTTCATTGAATCATTAAATGCAGCAGCACTCAGAGAAGTAGATGAGAGTAAAATGAGAGGGTACTTGCTTGCTTTCTTAAAGCACAACTGTTTAAAACAACCCAATTCTGATTTCCAGTCTAGGATTATTAGAAGATAACCATTTTATTACTCTTTTTAGTTTTTTAACAAAAATAGTAAAGCATTGGAAGACAAGTTACAAAAAGCAGTTTTTGTCTGTTAACAATTTCCTCTCTTGTGATAGTGGCTTTCTTTCCAGAGTTTCACAGGCTTTACAGGATTTCACAAAATACAAGCCTTTACTGAGACTGGGGTATTTCAACAAAACACACATCCTTGTTATGACTTCAAAATTTGATCAGTCGTTAAAAAGATTATCACTTCTGCTTTTTCAAGGTATCATTTAATTGCTTTAAGTGTTTGAGATAAAATCAGAAAGAACCTAAAAGAAGTCTTCAGGCTTCTTTAAAAAATGCAGAACATCATTACAAAATTTATGTTTCCAGATGTTAATTCATAACCAGAATATTCTCTGTTTATTACAGCTGCCTAAATTTCATCTCGTAGGTAATTTTTAGTAAACCCTGTAAGTTTTGTTAAGAGGAATTGTTTTCTTTGAGCCTTAGCTCTCAAGGGGAAAAGCACTTAAAGCACTTCAATATATGTACTTGAGGCCAGTAAGATCTCAGAATCAATGAACCCCAGGATTCAAATGCTGCTTTTGCAGCAAGAAATTTTGCTGAATAGTCAATGAAGAAACTTCTTATCTTAGAAATCTCACATCTCAGTCTTGGTAGAGCTCATATTGAAAGGGTTGGTGCTGATATTTCAAACTGTTCTTGCTTTTTACAAGAAGCTGTTACTACTGCTGTCCCTTCTAAGAATTGCTGTCACTCAGCTTTTCAAGGGGCATCATTAGTAACTGCAACCAGGGTAGTCTGACAGAAACCCTTTCTGAGAATGCTGCTGGCCTCATTTAGATGTCAGTTGATGATCTAGACTTTTACAAGACCATCTCCACTGTATGATATTATAACCTATTGGCTAACATATGTATCATCGAAATAGGTAACAAATGAATAGTTGTTTCTAAAAAATTAGTCAGATTGTTATAGTACAGAATTTGCTGTCATGGAGTGTTTTTTTTTTAAGAGGGAGAGTTCACAGAAATTCACTTAAAGGGACAAAACCTTGCCTCACAGCCAGGATATGCCTGAGACTTACCTGGTTAAGAGAATAACAGAGAGAGATGGATGGATATTTCCTGTTTATAATGAGGGAGGACAACCCTTCTGCTTCACCGCACTTTCAAGTGCAGATACTTAGTCTGTGAACACAGATCTCCAAATTTGCACATAAAAGCATATAGAATGTGTATGTGTAAACCAAAGTGGCTTTTTTGTTACTCATTTGCAGAATTTGTGCAGGCCTTATAATTACTATTTTTTTAAAGAGATTTTAGAAATAGATTATGAATGCAAGGCTTGTGGAGTAGATGGTAATGAAATGAAAAAGGAAGATTACTTAAAGCAGTGCACACCATACTAATCTCTAATTGAAAGAAGAGGGGCATTACTAGCTCCCTGTATGATGCAGTGAGTGGAATTTGAATTGCTTGATGGACTTTAATCTTAGGCCAAATTGAAACAATATTTTTTTTTTATATATGTATGCCATATGTGTATATTATAATATTTTATCAGATGAAATTATTAGACAATTACTTGGGTATTTGCTGGTGAATAGTTTTGGTAAAAAGATACAGAAAACAGTAATCACATTTCATATTTGAATGTAAAAAAACTTACTTAAGTCTTGAATGAGGTGGTTCTTTGTGTCTTCTCCATACTAGAGAAACTGTAAGTAGCCAGGATCACTGAGCCTTGGTTGAGGTTGTGAACTATTTTGGTTTCCTGCACAGTGTGAGGCATTAGAGAATGTCATATGCAAGATAACCTGTTACATATCGAGTAAGATAATGGTGCCTATATCAAGTAAGATAATGGTGTCTTCTAAACATTGACAACTAACTCAGCACTGATTCTTAATGCCAATTAAATATTTCTGTTCACATAGAAACAGTTTTTAAAAATTGTCAATGTAGGAATGTTAGTATCTGACTTTCCTGCTGGAGAGCAGCTCTGCTGAGAAGGACCTGGG
>JAUBNY010000623.1:182582-210282 GCA_032275445.1 Crypturellus soui | reverse complement strand
ACAGGCTGCCCAGAGAGGTTGTGGAGTCTCCTTCTTTGGAGATCTTCAAGACCCACTTGGATGCAGTCCTGTGCCAGGTGCTCTAGGTGTCCCTGCGTGTGCAGGGGTGTTGGACTAGATGACCTCTAGAGGTCCCTTCCAACCTTAGGCATTCTGTGATTCTGTGATCTGACAATTTCTTTTTATGAGAAAGTTACTGATTACATTATTCTAGTATTCAACCTTTCTTGTCGAGTTCTTCAGATTCCACAGCAAGTTATTAGCAAGTGAATGGACAATTTATTCTGCATCTGAATTTCAGTATGTTAAATGTTCAGTATGAATCAATGACAGAATGTGTCAGCTCAGCATAAGGCTGATTTTTTTTTGTGACATGGCAAAAGAAATTAAAGTAAATGAGATCAATGCTCAGATTCCAGAAACATGTTATAGCAATTAATAGCTCAAGCTATTATTTCTTATGACATAGGAAAACAGTAAAACTTGGATTGTGCATTTCTGGTAGTAGGATAGATGCACATATTACCATGTTGTCCCAAAGAAGGAAAATAGAGGAAGGAGATAACTTCACACTAAGAGGTTTCTACCAAACTTGTTCCTTTTGGGAAAATCTATGAAATCACTGCTAGTAACCCAGAATGTATGCAGAACTTCTAAAAGTCAACAAGAGACCAGTCTGTGTGCCCAGTTCTTTTTTTTTATATTGGCCACATGAATTTCCTTAATGTCGGATATTTTGAGGATCTGCAATAGAGATAAGCAGAGATGGTTGACTGTGGTTTTTGCAGTTCTCAAAATTGTAGATGTGTGCAAGAGGTTAGGAAAAATACATTTCATCCCAGTCCATCTATTCCCTTTTGACAGATCCTCATAAACAGAAAGTATCATTCGAGGGATATTACCAGGAAGTAGTATTGTCTTTTAGTTCCTTTAACATACAGCTGATACTGTAGCTGACACATTAGAGATACATAAATGAGTATTTTACAAAAAGTACTGTAATGAAATAGCTGATGGATTTACATTTCAATAACTTAATGCAGACTAATTTTTTTTACTATGGTTTATATTTCAGAATCCTCACTTACATGTCCTTTGTTTTATCTGCTTGTGTTTTTTTAGGTATTTGTGTAGTTTCAATCACTTTAGTGTCTATAAACATTAGTGATGTAAATTCCTATCACATAAAGATGTCTCATATAGTAAATCTAATTTATTTGCTGTTTAAGGGTATTTTATACTCCCATAACAAGGACAAAGGAGTCACAGTAAAAGGACAAATCAAGATATAGTTAATTAGTCTATGTAGTAATCCTACAACTGGGGAAAGCAGACTAAGAAATTACCCCTGAATTAAATTGGGGTACATTTAAGAAGTAGGTTACGTAGGTATAGATCGAGGACATTACCTGCTTCTAATATTGAAACATATTTCTTTTTTTTTTTTGTGAAGCACTGTGTTACAGCGTGTGAATATACCTTTGGCTTTTATTAGGACTATCTTTGTTCCAAGTAATTTAATCCATAACCAAAATGGGATAGGCTGCCTTCACCTTCTCTGTAATAAGAATGTTTACACAGGGAGTTAGTGCACAGTGAATACTGTGCTACAAACTCAGGTTAATTTTATAGCGTGTTTACTTCTTTGTGTAGACAGACTCTGAATACGTCACACAGGAAATCTGTGGCGTTACTTTAGATTTATGCTGGTGTAACAGAACAGATGACCAAATTCTGATGACTGCTTCTATCACAGGCAGATTGATAAAATACTGATAAGCAACAGCTCCAACGGCAGCAAATCTTGTGAAGCACTATTGGAAAGATTTTGTTAAGGGAGACTGTTTTAAAGAGCTTTGAAAGGGCAGAAAGAATTGCTACACGTCTTATTTCAAGTTTAAATAATGCATGGGCAGCACATTTCAAGCCTACACTGCTTGTAATGCTCAAATCCCATCCACTGGTCTCTCTTTTCCCATTTTGAAATTTAGACTAATCTATTCCAGTTTGGACTATAGAGGAAAAAGATCAATATAAGTACAGCTGTAAGTACAGCTCCAAGAAGGAAGTATCTCCACTCTGTGCTTAGCTTGTAGCATACTAGCTGTCCTTAGCTTGTGACCTTCCTGTTCTACCTCTTAAATATTACAATATGATTGTACTGGAATGGATGACTTTTACTACACTCACGGAGAGGCAAAAGACTACACCAGGGCTTTATTTCCTATGAGGAGTTTTAAAATTTTATTGTTGCCTTGTAATATGTTTATATGGTCTCATTTCTCAGGACTTAGACTATTACAAGTGTGGGGTTTTGTTTGTTTGTTTGTTTTTTAATATTTAAGTATTTTCTAAGTAGAGGAATGTTCAGCCGTTTCAGCTTTTTAAACTCTGTTGTAGATAGCTTCCCAACCCTATTTAGGAGGTTGGACAAAGTTAGACAAAGCAATTCAAAAACAGATCCATTAGCCAAAATAAAATCAGATTTTCTACTAAAAGGAAAGGAAAAATGAAAAGTATGGGCAAATTGAACAGATTCACAAATCTTTAGTTTAGATATTGTGGTTTCTGTCTCACATATTATCTGAATAGATAATAGACAGAGTTGACTTTTTTTTTTCTGGCATTGCATTTCCTGTTCTTAAATAGCCATATGTGCCTTTTTTGTACAATATATTAAATTCATTAAATAATTATATTGCATTCTCTAATCAGTATTTGTTAGCTTCAAGGAGTCAGATCTTATTGCTAGGCAACTAAACAAAACCCCTCCATGTTTGTATTAAGCATTTTGTTGTACAAGTCCTATACTTATCTATATATACAGCTACAAATTTACCTAAATGCAGATGTAAACTTCAAATATAAGCATACTGCATATATTTTGCATATTCAGATTTTCTTGATACTGAGTTGTCAATAGTCAAGACAGATTGGAAACAAGCAGTGATTATTTTTTCCTCCCTTTTCAGAAATATTTCTGTCATATTCAGCTAGCCTTGCTGCTGGGAATTTTATCTTCTGGGCTTTTAGAAGAGCTATTTATATATTATCCACAACAATCTATCTTTTTACTTCAGGATGCTCCGTATTTTTATTAATGTTTTTGTAACATATTGATTTCTGTTTTTGTCTGCAAATTTTCCAAAGTGATCATGAGACAGATCAGTTAGTTTTAAAAGCAACTGCAAATAGTACAGAAAACACAATTCTGCAGCTTTTAATAAAGCTTGTCTATTTAATATTTCAGTTACTTCAAATATACCATCTTATTCTTTGCTTGCAATTCCAGTGCTATGATTTTGCTGCTCTACTAAAATCATAATCTATTACTTAAGATTTATTTTTCTTCTTCATGTGATTTTGCAACTAGAGTTGTCCTTATTCTGCTTTGAAGAAGACTTGTAAGTCACACATTGATATGACCATGTTTTTTGAACTGGTTTATTTTTTAGCCAATTCATGTCATGCATTTTACATATATCTTCATATACATATTAGGCGAGTCTCAATTTTAGAATGATAAAAAAAAAAAAAAAAAGCCCTGTTCAAAGCAAGGCTAATTTCAGAGGTTCCTCAGGCCCTTCTGCAGTTCTGGAAATCTCCACAGAGGTTTTCATGGCCTTGTTCCAGCACTTACCCTCTCTCATGGTGAGAGACTTTTTTCTTGTGCACGGTTAGAATTACCTTTAATAATTCCACTGTTCACTTCTGGAAACTATTTCTTTTTGTCTTTAACTGTTTGTCTTCTCTTTAACTGTTCTCTGCATGGTAGCAGATGACTGCATTTTTTTTTCCTAGCTACAAACAGTTCCTGGAAACGAGACAGTTGCCCGAGTTTCAACTCATGTCCTGTGCTCCAGTCCCCTAGCCAGAGGCCAGTACAACCTGTACTCCTTCCAGTTTGTCTGTATCTCACTTATAACTGACTACCAAAACTCCTTGCAGGAATCCTGTGCCCAGTATTGAAGATGTGGCCTCGCAGTGCTGAGCAGAGGAGAACAATCATTTCCCCGGTACTTCCCCTGCACTTCTGTTGAGGCAACTCCATATGTTGTTAGTCTTAATGACTGCAGAAGTATATTGATGACTGATGTTGAACTTGCCCTCTCCCAGGGCCCTACCACCCTTTCTGTGCTAGTGTTTAAAGGCTCCTGTGTCAGTTCCGGGGCTCAGTATGCTTTTTGATGCCCAAACTCCATAAAAAAAAACCAACATGGGGGGGCGTGACTCTCACAGGTATGGATTGATTTGGAAAGTTATTGTCATCACCCATTAGTGATGTCACCCACCAGATAATCACTTAATTTAGCTGATTAAATTACTTGGTCAGTCTTCTAAGTAAAAGCTTTGGGGAAAACAGGTCTCTTCTGGTAGAAGAGACTTTAGGCTGTGGTTTGAATTACTCTTTAAAGCTGTTTCTGACCCTCTGTGTTTACAGAAGGAGCTTGTGGATACTCTTTTGTCAATGTAACTGGCATAGTTAGACACACCTGAGATTGGGTAGTGTAAAATAATTGAAATGATCCATTTTCTGTTCTAATTTTGGTTTAGCCGTCATTAAAGTTCTGCCGTCCTTCCTGTTGAGATCAGATATAGGTTGGTAACTGACTCATGTTAGAAAATATAACATTTAAAAATAGAAATGATCACATGCTTAGCGTGATCACATGCAATGGGGCTTCAGGTGGAGATAGAATTTAAACCCTGTTTTCTACTCTCCAGTCACACTGGTGAGCTCTGCTATTATTTGTGTTTCCCACACACAATCACAGCTTTTCACACCTCCTCAGTGTCACTTACTGTATTTAAGAACTGAGGCAATCTGGTAGTTAGTGGTACTGGTGACAGTGGCAAGGCAGTAGGAGACTGAAGAGGAGATGCACAGAAGTGCAAACAGACATGCAGGATTATACAGTGAGAAACATCACTGGGTTCCTGGAGGGAAGAAAAAGAAGTAGGTGGGGTCTCAGGGACATTCACAGGTTGTTGGCAGCAGTGATAGCACAGTGTCTAGTCTACAGTCTCTGGTCATGGGGTATCCTTGGCACTTAGTTGTCTGAGTGGACCGAGGAGGCATATTGTGTAGTAGGGGATAAAGAACATATGGTAATAACAGGGAGTTTCTCCCTCCCTCCATCTCCAACAATCTTGAATTAAAGAAAACACTTATCTTGCAGTTACATATCTTTGCAAGCATTAGCCTCTGGCTGAACTGCAAAAAAGATGACAGCTAGTGCCAGTTTTGGTGGTGGATTGTTTCAGAGATTTACAACGTCATGTATATTTCATATAAGCTACTGAATAGCTTTCAGTTTAAAGGGGGGCTCCCTTCTTCCCATTAGGAATCTACTAAGCTGACCAATGTCCATACAATGATGCTATTACATTTAGTAAAGTTATAAATTTCAGTTTAAACCCAAAATGGCTATATAGGACTGAGCTGTATCTCCTGTAAAAATAAGAACTCTGGACATTTTCTCCTGATGGTTAAAGCTGGTCTTTTCTCCTTTAATGTGTGAGAGTTCTGCCACAGGGGGACTACTTCTAAATAATTTAGAGATGAAAACATGAATACAGTTATTAAATAAAAAAAAAAGAAGAGCTGCAATGTAAATACTGTTTTTTTATGCTGTTTTTTTTTCCAGATTGTGTGACACAGAACCAAGGTTAATAAAAAAAAAAAAAGTCTAATTATTTTAATAGAGCGCACATGGTCTTTTTAGCCTTTGCATAACAGTGCCTCAAAAATGGCAAAACTGCTGTTAATTAAAAGCTTATATCCAGACTAAATAAGTGTGTTGTATTAAATGATCATATTTTGTACCTCTCTATTAGTGATTTAGCTGTGCTTGCTATACTTGCATTTTTGTTACAGTACTTCAACTTAAATTTTTTTGCTAAAAATTCCTGTGAAATAAATACATATGTTTTTAAACTTAAGATAAAGTGTATTGGAGCAGATTATAAGCATAATGAAAAGTGCTATATAAAACTTATATAGCATATTTATTTTTTTACATTGACATGTTTAATGCTAGGCTGTGATCACTGGAGCTTAGAGTTTCCACCTTGAAAAGTCTAGCATATTTAAAACTACCTTGCATGCATACCTCCTATCCAAATAAAAAGATATATTTTTCTGAGTTACTCCGTCAAAGGAAATATTATTTCCATAAAAAGGAAATACATCCTGTAATGAAGTATTCAGCTCTAAAATAACCCCTCCAGAGCTGGTATTGCCTTATCTATGGGAGGAAAGAGCGTAATATAGTAAGAGCTGACCTATAGTTAAGATGAGGCCCTGATGTGCACATCCTGGGCAACTGCGGGGACAGAGTCTGCTTTGGGCTAGCTCCAGTCTGGTGCTCTGAACTGAAAGTCCAGGAGTGGTTGAAGCACATTAGCTGCTTTGTAGAATTCACCTTTAAGCCTCATCTCACTTGAAAGGAATCCAGCTGTGTGCTGGGATCTCTGCAGTGTGAAACAGAATAAGTTGGCAAGGAGAGATTCCCTTGAAAAGCCTAATCCCGACCTGAAAGTAGAGACTCATGTAGGTGAGTGCTTTGTTTGGATGGTTCCAAGAGCAAACACATTCAGCCAGACTTTCAGGAAATAATGCTTTTCCCTTTGCTTATGAACTAGTCCTACAAAAACCCACCAATGCATATTGGAAACCACTTTTACTTAAATTAATAAGGAAGGGCTAATTTAGTGAGTGTTTCAAGAACAAAATTGAAGGTATGTGGACAGAAATGGATCTTCTTTATATCTAGTTTTACTGTTTGAAAACTATTAATATTTACCTTTTATTAATTAAACTATTAATATTTACCTTAGTCCCAACTAAGAGAATTGTCAGAGAATTAAAAACTCTTCTTACACTGCATAACCTCTGAGACTGGTAAATTTAAGATCTTGCATGAAATCCAATATATCAATTCTACAGCATTAGTTACAGACAATAAGGTGACAGCATTGTTACTTATATTCTTAGTCATTCCTGTAAATACTGTAAGAAGCTATGCAGAGAAATATGACAGTTCTCTAGCAGTGATGGGACTGAAGAAGGTTATATAATTCAAACACTTGTGAAATTAGTAAAATTATGGATTTCTTGCCAAGGCTTGTCTTCTGAGGCTGCAGTTGTTTACAGAAGCTCCAGCAGATTCCCGTGAGGGAAGGCAATATGAGGAGGCTGATTCTGCAGTCTTACTCAGATGAAACAAGACTTGCCGTGAGCAATATGTGCATTAATTTCCAGGAGACAGTCTAATAATGGAATACTAAAGTACTGATGGAATTGGACCCTACTTTTTAATGTTCAAACTCTGATTGAGCAGCTGGTTGCACAGTGCTTAATTGTGTTCACACTTGGTAACGTTCTTAATGGAAAATAACATGGTATGTGATATACAGGTAAAAAGACACAGATAATTTCATTTTTTATACAGACTTTCACTAAGAATAGTTAATCAAATGAGCAGGGATTATGATGCATACAGAAAGTTGTTACTAATGCAATGAAAAGCCTTAGTACAAGAGCTGCAGTGCTTATACAGCTTTACATATGTAAATTATTTGTTTTATATACAGGAAATTAATCCAGCACTGAGAACTGTGATTTGTAAAAAAATATGTAAAACTCGCGTTCTTTGAACCCAAATTTACCCTCCACATTTTCTGAACCTGTTTATACATACTGGCATTCCACATGCTATACTGCCTTCTTCACTCAGTCGCTGTGTCTGCGGGTCAACGGGAATTTTGCTGGAGTACAGGCTAAAGTGAGGCTTGGCAACCTGTGGAATCCATGGCAAAGGGAGCTTTCTTGTACAGAATCCAGCAGAGGCTCCAGACCTTAGACATCCCTTTTTCTTAACAGCTAATCTTAAAACCAATTTGTATTGGAGATGGTGTGTTTTTTAGGTTTGTGAGATTTGTGCCAGCGTCCTCAGCCTCTCACTTGGGAAGGAAGAGTACAATCTAGTACACCACACTTAGAAAATCCCTAACCCCTGAACATTTGAACCTTAGTATCTTGCTGTGAATATCAGATTTTTAATCATATTTCGAACCTGAATTATTCTAACCATTGCTTGATTAAATGCTCCCAGTTCTTTTCTCAGGGTTGTTTTTTTAAGAAAGGCTACAGCCCTTAATTAATTCCCTGAAGGTTTTGTATTTTCTTCAAACACCCAGTCTGATTTTCTGTCTTTCTGCATGTTCATATGTATTCAGCAGCTAAGCAAGTATGCCAAAAACTGTTCTTGTAAAATACAAAAAGGCGTTTCCCTTCACCAACCTTTTGTAGAACAGGGTAACTGCAAATTACAGGGAGGATCAGGAATTTTGCTGCCAGTTGATTTGAGACCTACAAGAACAAACAACTATACACATTTTTTTGCTCCTGTTGAGTTCATTCATTACTGTTGATTGAAAAGAAGCTTAAAATTATCTTTCTACAGAAAGCTTTTGAGATATGGTAGCCAGAATTAAATTAAATACTGAGATTCTCAATGCACATTTAGAGGCTAAAACATTCACAGCAGCATTGCTCAGGTTAGTTCTGCTCGGATATGTGTGAGAGTTCCTCTGCATGTCTGCTGCTGAAAGCGGAGGCAGTTTAATTAAAATTGTGGATATAGAGGGAGAGCAAGAACAAATTATGCAAAGTGACAGTTTATGAGTAGTAAATACAGGGGTTATAAGCACTTTTTTTTTTTTTTTTTTTTGCAAAGAAGCAAGTATTGCATTATGTACTAAGGTCTGACCCTACAAACACTTACCTTTATTAATATTATTCATTAGACAGTCTCTGAATTTAGAGAGACTTTCCGTGTTACTTGTATACAAATAGTAAGAAGGTGTTTTTTTTTAATTCTTCTAACTATCCTTACTCAAATGGCAAAGCATTTAAATGGCCTTACTAAGATTTTTTGCAAAGATTGGGTGTGCATATTATTTCACAGCATAAAGAAAAAATTGACTCACCTTCTGTATAAATAGCTCTACTATGTTACTAATTTTTTTCAATTACTCAGATTACCCATATGTTTCTTAGACTATAGAGATGACTTTATATTTGTACAAAAAACATAGCAGAATGATAACTTTTCTCACTGGTGTCTTAATGACACTTTTGAAATGGTCACTATTGCCAACTATGGATGTTGACTCAGACATGAGATTTTCTAAAGGCACGTTTGCTTTGGTGTATCATGTTTCCATCTGTTTGTATGTATATATATATATATATATTTGGCTAAGTGTAAAAATGCTATATACAAGTCATCCCAAATGCTTAAGAAGTTTTTCACCTGTTTGTTTGCTAAAAAGCAACAAGATGAAATGGAAGATGCCCTTTGAATACCTGCCAAGCAGGATTGTATAATCTGCTCTAAGGCAACTAAAATCTCCTTCAGGTTACTTTTGGAGTTGCACAGGAGAGCAGTCACCTGAGAATTTGTACACCAGCAAACCCCAGCTTGAAAACACTGAACCTTGAGATGGTGCAAACACATCTTATTGGTGGATAGCATGTGATTACCCAGCAGGTGGGAGATGTAAATCAGTAGCTTGATGAGAATCAGGAGATACGAAAATGGCAGAGGGGTGCATTCTCTATGGCATGCCCTCTGCAATGAGTTCCAGGAAATGTGACCTTGTGTTATTTTGGATGTTGGCTGATAGAGGTCTTTTCCTTGCTGTCTGAGCACTGTGACTGAAGAAATGTGCATTTCTTCTTTTTTTTTTTTTTTTTTTTAAATCCTGTTGCCTTTATGAAACAGGTGAGACTGAAATCCTACTGTATAAGCTCTTTTTTTTTTTCCCCTGGTGTGTGGAGATTTCCCTGTTCTTTGCAGAAAGTGTTTTGTAGATGAATCTTGGAAAATGTACCTTCAAGGTTCTAAAAACAGGCTGTTCTTTCACAAATGCCCCTTTTTTTCCTCCCCTGTTTGCTGAGATAGCCTTCAGATGGTACATTCTTTGTCATCTTTCTGTGGCTTTAGTGAGGTGAATCTTAAGTGATCTGTTGCATAAATAGAAGCCTCCCTTGCAGTACCAGTCTGCTTTCACTGATGCTATTTTTCTGTCTCTTTTACTTGCTCTTTATTGATGCATTTGCACAAGAAATAGTACAAAAGCAAATAATGCAGAGGAGAACAAGTAAGCATATAAGAAGAACAATTCCATGCTGTTGGCTGTACTCAGCAGCCTGGATGAGAGTGAGAAGGGCTAAACACAATAAATGTGTATTTTAAACTCAGGAACTTTAGTTGATGTGACCATTAGGTTCTCTAACTATGGTGAGAAGAGGTTTATCTTTTTTTCTTTATTAACAGCAGAGTTACATTTTTTTTATATTCTGCTATGACTGTAAACAATTATGGTCTGAGTGTTCAGATAGTGTTTGATGTTTTTCCTTTCTGTGCCTGCAGAATAGGAAAGTGGGACTGGAGGGGACTCTGGGTCATAGGATTCAATTTTTTGTTGCAGCAGGCATCACTTCTTATAAACCAAGCTTATACACAAGCTCAGCCTCTACAAAATATGTATTTTTTCCATTCACCTCACCTGTCCTGAAATATCATACATAATTTTAAAAAAAGTTTCTCAAAATTAAGGGCCTGATGTCTGTTCACTGCTAGCAGAGGTGTCCGTTAGCTTCCTCTCATCTAAGAGCACTACTGCTAAATAAACTTTTTTGCTATTGACAAAAATGCAGGATACAGAGGTGAAAATTTGGTAGCTAAGTTTTTTTCCAGCTATTCTTGTGAGAAAGCTGTTCTCGGACCTCGCTGAGCAGAAAACTGCTTTCTTTTTTGAGTCTTTAATTTGTTCATAGATGGTTAACCTTGAAAAGTAGCTACCCAGCTCACAAACTGATAGTGCTTTTTTTTTATTCTTTTTCTTTTGCATTGTCCCAAGTAACTTGCAGGTATTTGTTTAAAGGTTTGTTTTAAGTATGTCAAAGAGTATTCACTAAGTTGAATTACGGAAATGGGCAGATACTGTTTAGGGAGTAAGTATTGCATTAAAAAATATTGTAATGTGGGAGATGATCCATGATTGCTAAATTATATCATAGTAGTGGAAGAAATTTTTAGCTTTTCTGAGTATAGGTTGCAAAAGTCTTGTAAAGAGATACATTTCAAGATACCGTCAATCATGTGTTTAAGCTCACCATTACAACATTGTTCTTACCTACAGGGAGGATTTATTTCTAGAATATATTGAAAAGTAGTGTTAATGTCCTCATAATTGTGTTTATTTTTTAAAAGTTATGTCCTTTGACCAGGAATTGGAAAGAGAAAAAAATGTCTTCTATTTTCTAACTCTCTTGCTGATTCAGAACTACTATATACCTGAATGATTTTCTGAAATTAAATTCTTAATATGAGGATATAGAGAAGTTTGTCAGTTCTTAGTCATAATACTAAATTATTCTATATCCTTCTGGTTCTACATAATTACCTAGACTGACACCAGAGCAAAATTGATTCCATAATACTTTACTAGTTTTACAATTCCTTTATAATTTTTGAAATCAGGCTTTAAGTAGACTACTGTACACAAGTTTTATCTTCAACTGGTATTCCAAGGAATTATTAAAATTTTCTAAAAGGGGAAATAATATAATAGTGGTGTTTTATTTATTAAGTTTGAAATGTAAGAGAAATCATATAATCTCAAAAATATCTTCTGGGACTGTATTTTTGGTGTTCATGCACTAGCAATCATTGAGATCAGGAGAGATTTGACTAATGGAATAGGATGGGACTCTGAAATGTTCCTTGAAATTGTTTATTAGTATTTTAAGTCACAGGTACACAGGTAATTGCTTTGCTTTAGCAAAGATAATGAGATCATTTTGCTAAAGGAGGATGAGGAGGATTTCATCCTATAAATAGGGCAACATAGTAAAAGTTTTAAAAACAAAACAAAAAAACAACTTTAAAATGCCCACATAAGGAATACTTGCTGAGGACCTTTGAAACCGTTAGTTCATTCATGGTTTGTAACAGAATTAGCAAATCATACCCGTAATCTTTTCCTTTATTATAATAGTAAACATTGGACATTGCTTCTACGCTTACAAAGTCATTCAACACTTTTTGAACTTACAGTTTCAAAGGATTACTGCTATAAAAGTTATTTTTTCACTTTAATTGTGTGAAAGTGGAAGGTTTAGTCATATATAGTTCTGCCACATGATGTCCTCCTAACTCAGGTTAAAATTGGAGAATTAATGCAGTTAAATCCCAGTAGTGTGAAATACTGTAACATTCAGACAGGTATTTCAAGAAATGGTATTGATCTTGATTACCGATTATTATGACTTTAGAAAAGCCAAATAATTGTTGTAACTTTGTTTTCATTGCTAAGATTTCTTTTGAGTCTGAGCACTCTAAATATAGCCCCTGGAAATATCTGTATTAAAATCCAAAGTCTAGGAGGCTTAAGCATTCTCAATTTGTTCTACTTTGAAGAAATTTAATGTTACTGCTGCTGCTGTCTGTTTTGTACAGTTTGTGCTACTTACTCTTTCACCAAGGCAATTGAAATGTTGTACAATATGTAAGAGTTATGATTAATCTTTTTATGAAGAAGTGATTTTGAACAAAATTTCAAGTACTTGTGTCTGAGGAATGGCAGAAATAATTTTTAAGTTTTGAATGCTATATACTATTTTCCTCAAATTTGTGCCAAATTATTTCTTGTGTTTAGTGTTTGTTTTTTTTTTTTAATTTTGTTTTGTTTTCTGGTCAAAAATGAGTATTCTTTGCAATGCTAATGTAACAAATCTTCATCTGCTTAGGCATTTGTGCATCTTAGTATTTTGTGCAATTGATAAGCAATTGGTGTTAATCTTGCATTTTGCTATTCCAAATAAAAAAATATATTTTTGAACTAAAGAGCCTGTGGCAGTCTTAAAGAGGTACATCCACTAGAGGTCAGTGATGCCCTTGATGCAGTGTGGCATTTGCCATTGAATCCTCCCAGCTTTCACAACGTTTAAATATTACCCAAAGAATTTTGGATTGTACTGGTTGTACTTTATTCGTATATATCTCTACATATGCATATATATGCATAAACGTGCATTTCCAACCATTTAGAAATGAATGAGATCCAAGTGAAGTTTCTTGTATTCTTGTTCATATGGTCTTTTAATATGGGAATTTACACTGAGCATAAATAACTTATGCTAACATGCATTTTACATTGTGGCCGAATAATAGCCAAAAGATAATTTTCCTAATACAAATAGCTGAATTTTTTGAAAGCTTTATTTGCAAGTCTGAGTCTTACTGTATCTACTGAGTAAGAGCCTGCTGACACATGATCTTACAGTGTTTTTTTGTTTTTTGATATGGAACATAAATTTGAATTAAAATTCAGCTTGGGATTTATAAGAGAGCCTGTCTTTCTCCTTTGATAAAAGAAGGGAAGAAGACTATTTTTTGGGAAATAGAAGGAACTGTTTTTCATGGCATACTCAGTAATTGCTCCATCCCTCTCCTGTAAATGCACTCAGTACTGTTGAAGGTAATTACACTAATCATCACAGTATTTAGGCAGAAATTACATTCAAGAGGAGAAATGACAGTGCTGTTGTAACAGCACTGTGAAATCTGTTCTGACAAGTCAAACAAGCATCTCTTTAATTAAATAATAGTAATAAAATATTTAAATTGCACTTTAAGTTTTCTACTCCTATTTTTCGACCAGGCAAAAAATTCAAGAACTTGATGTATATGAAATAATGAAATGCCTCCAGCATATCCAATATCGCTGTGTTTTATAGATTGATGAAAGAAAGTGAGCTGCATTGTGCACAGGTATGAATAGTTAATTATTTAAATCATTTTTTGCTGTTTGAGGCTGAAGCAAAAGGGAAATATTTTCTTCTATCCTCTCAACCCAGCCCAGTTTGCTTCAGAGAAATGTTAATCAGCTTCCTAGTGCCAGAAGGCCACAATCACCAACTACTAATTAGTTTTAGATAATGATATTGGTAATGAGCCTCTGGTTCCTCAGAGGCAGCAGACTAAGCCTGACTCATTTATTCAGTTATTTTTCAGTAATGTTATTGTGACAAGAAATTTTATCAGTTTGAGCATGTTTAATGCCAAATATTTTTCATTAATTTCACGGTAACAACACATCATTTCTATACAGATTTTGTTGAAGTAACAGCTGGTTTTAAATTAGCTTTCCATTAAGCAATGATATTTGCCTTCTTGTTAGTCCAATTTTCTGATTACTCTCTAGGACATCTTTACTGTTTCTCAGGCAATTACCTAATCACCTGCAGTGAGAACACTAATTGGGGAAGATTCTTGAACAAACTTTTTGCAGAGCTACCTCTTTGGAAGGGTTTGTACCTAATTTAATGTCCAGTAAAGATGTCATACCGTCATTTTTTACTGGACAGCAAGTGCATTGCCCTGCGGCTTGCCACTGGGCAGATAAATCACAAGCAGGATTATTATGTGTTGGCAACACCAGCTATGATGGTAGAGAGAATTGTTCAGTCTCTGGTCCATGCAGAGCCATGGCTACATTTGTCAGATGTAGGGGTATATTGCGTGCTGCAAAAAGTTATTCTCTAAGCTTGGATGGAACCGTTACCCAGTAGTGGTAACAAATACTGTGGAAGGACTCTAGTTCTGTAGCGTGGTAGGATGGCAGTAATGAAATGTTTTAGTATGTGAGAAAGGATGTCAGTTTAATGCTACCTTTCACCATGATGGATTTGTCTTAAAGGAGAATTGTTGTTAATGAACAGACATGTAGAAAACTCCATGCCTGTTCCCATATAGCATTGGGTGTTGAAAATTAAGTTACTGAAAGCAAAAGCTTAATCTGCATGTCGCCTGATGTATCAGCCCTAGCTGATAGGCCTTATGTGACCCTTAATCCCTTGCAAGTCTGTAAAAGGATTAACAGTGTCAGGTTTATACAGGGTCAGTGCCTTAGAATAAAAGCCAGAGTTACATTCCAGTTCCCTAAAGATTAGGTATTTAAAAGCTTGATTTTTGGTGGAATTTACATGTTTTAAATGCCCTCTGGGAGGCAATTGCAACTGCTGTCTGGTGGCGCATTGACCTCCCTAATTGAAGGAATTGAATTGAATTCCCTCTTTTTTTTTTTTTTTTGTCAGTGTACTCCTTCCACTTAGCCCAAGAGGGCTTGAGTCATTCTCTTTATAGTTGTGCAGATGTGCAGATTCAGCTGAATGGAACAAAATAGTTTCTGGCTTTCTTGGTGATGTATTTAGTGGGAAAATAGAGGGATTTGAAATTGAGCTCTTTCCTAATGAGGAAAAAGTCAAACCTGGGGATTCTGTTTCTTAGGTGTTCACTAATCGGTTACATGAGCAAGAGAATTTTCAGTGCCTTCAGACATGCTTGACACAAGCAGAATAGGTGCCACTGGGCTCTCTAAAGAATCTCTAACTTTCTTTAGAAGAGCAACCTAGGCTGTAGTTCTGTAGTGAATGAAAATACTTTTCATCACACCTGCAAATGTAATTTAGAGATATACTCTTGTCCTTAAAATTTTTGTCTAGACTTGCTTTTGGTAATGGTACTCTCTTCCTGCTGATTTAAGGATGCTCTTTTGGTTTTGAGCTGTGCATAGGGCATGTGGTAGCTGCTTAAGCTCTTGACATCTGACTTGAGATCAAGTGTCAATAATTATTTATTATAGCATTAATATGCAAGTTTTTTATTGCATTTATCACTTTTTTATTACTTTGTGTGGAATCTTTTAAACTAATAATGAATTGTTTTTATCATTTCTATACTTGCTATATCATGATTTTCAGAGGCTCTGTCTCACATACATAATTGTGCAAATTAGGAGAAGATAGTAATGAGTATTGTAAGAAGATAAGAATCTCTGATGTACTTTACCAAAGGTATGCTTAATTTAAATTGAAGGAAAAGATGCATAACGAGTTTTGAATTTCTAATCCATTGATACTAAGGACATTAATTTTTTTTTTTTTTTTTTGTAAATTAAAGTTGGAAGTAGTATTAATAATAGTCTGTACTCCTGTTCATTTTATGGGAATTTTGTGCTAAATGTTTGTGCCTTTGAAGTACAGTAAGCATCAACGTTGTACCTCAGCAAATACTTGTATGAAAGAATTGCAACTTTTTCTGAATATGTCAAGTATCTAGATTTTTAATTTGAAGTTAAATAATATCTTCATATTGCAAGCATTGCAAATGGGAAAAGCTTATTTTTTCCATTACTTTGCTGAAAGGGAGACTAGAAGACTTAGTCAGCTATTTATATTGGTATTAAAATACATACTACTGAGCTCTGGCATAGTAGCTAATACATATTTATTTGATGAACGGCTCTACTCTCAAATAAAGATAACGTTAAAATTGCATGATAAGCATTACCATTTCACAATCAGCTCTGCTGCAGACTAAGCATGAGGATCTATCAGTTATAGTGAAAATATATGCAAGTTAGAACCTAGGTTCTCAAAACTTTTAGGATGACCATGTCCTTCTCCCCTGCTTGTCACCTGCACTCCACTTGAAGGTTTGTTTTAGGGTTCAGAAAATGTTTTTCTTATATAAAGGATGTAGGAAGCAAGTTTTATTTAAAGAGAAACATCTATTCAAAAGATTTTGTCTTATAATGAGTAGGAATGTCTGCAGGAGTTATAGCTGCTGTGTTAGAGAGTAACAGTATTAGCCTATGATAAGTTTTTTGGAATGACCATGCAGAACTGTGCATCTGGGCCATTAGGAAGAAATCTTGGATGAGGAACAACTTATTTCATTTCCTTTTATTTTGCATGTTCTCAAAGCTAGTTTTTGAAACATGGGCACTCCAACTGTGAGAAATAATCTGTTATGAAAATTCTATTTTAGAATTGGTACGTGTTTCATAAGAGTTTAGCGTATGACATTTGGTGAGTAAGCCTAACAACTGCATTAGATTTTGTGAATTATTACAACAAATAAATCTTGGTTTGTTATGATTGTTCTGATGTCCTTAAGCAGTTACTAAGGAAGTCCACAGTGTTGAACTTTCCTTTCAGTAATCATATTTTATTGAATGCCAGTACTACACCATATTGTGCAGTTATTATTTGATACATGCATGTAGGTATTCAAATTAGTAAAGAGTCAGCTCATTTGTAAAAATTCTAAAGCGTATGTTTTGGTATATGCTCCTCTAGGAAGTCTCAGATGAGATTTTCAGCTCAGTTCAATGGCTTGTAACTTTAATAAGCATTTTGCAGGAGGAAATTGAATGGGGGGGAAAAAAAGACTTTTCATATTCTAAATTAAGTTCTGATGTGCTCCCTCTGAAAAATACAGTCAAAGAGGTTGGAGGAAAGAAAAATAAATGAAACTAATAAACCTGAGAAATCAAAATATAGTAAGACAAAGCTGAGAAAAGGGGCTAAGAGGGTGAAATAAAGTAGTTTGGCTCTTCTCTCAGGGATCAACTAACTTTCCCTTTTCTGCTTGTAAGCACCTAATGCACATAGACATTTTTCCCACTTATGCCATACCAATTTTCTGCTTCTTTTTCTGCTTCATAGAAATAGGAGGTGATGGCAGCTTACCAAACCGACAGTGAGTGTGTACTTGTTTGGTCAAAGGCTGATGTTTAATCATTTAGGCATGCCATATTGCTGTATGTCGCACAGCATCACCCATGAAAGGTTTATGATGTGCCTGAATGACATATGCATTGTATTTCAGCAAACTCCTCATGATTTGAATTTATTTATGTGGCAAAATTCCTTGATGATGGGGATTTATGTTTTTGAGTCTTCTGATAGCCTCAGTTCTCTGTAGCCTGTTGGCTACATGTAGATTATGAACTGGTCAGTCAGGCAAGAGAGAATGTTTTATTGCCTTTAAACTGCATTGAAGCCCTTCAATTTCTGAAAACAAAAAAATTACCAAACCATTCTAATAATTTGAACATTTTAATAGATAGCACTCAACTCTTTTTAGTCTCTTGGAAAGAGCTAATTTTTACTTTCTACCAAATGAAGCTCTGGATTCAGTTTGAAAATTCTCAATTTAGAACTCCTTTTGATACATTGAGAGAAAAAAAAAACTCTTTGGGGGAAGAGGATGATCTTAATTTTATCTGATATATAGATAGATGATAAATATATGCATCCATCAGATATTTTTATTTTTCTTCTCTCTATCCTTTATAATTTTTATAGTAGCAGTCTAGTGCCTGAATCTTCGTATAATAGGAGCAGCTGAATTTGAAGTAAGAGATTTGAAAAAAGTATTGCTTGGCTGCTTCTTAAACACTGAGCAACGCTCCAAGGAAAACCAAAAGGATGTCTTCATCTTATCAGGGGACTGAGAGACTAAAGAAAACAGGAGTTTGGCAGTTATGACTGTCAAGTGAGAGTACAAGTGTGTCAGAATGTACACATATGCCAGAGTCTTTTATTGTAGGGTATTTTCTCTGTAGGAAGAATCAGCTTAAAACAACATCTTAGGCTAAAATTGCATTTAATTAAAAATTCTCTGTCCACCTCTATGGGTATAAATAGCAAATAAGTAGTTATACTCAGAACAACTCATTAAAATTTCATTTAAAGCTATTAGGGTTAATTTGTGCATTTAAAAGGTCATTATCAAGCAATTAGTTTGCCTTCTGTGGAATATTTATTTATTTATTTATAAAAAAATTTTGATTTAATGCACTTGAAAGTGGGATTGGAAGAAGCTGTCAGACCAAAAAAAGCAGCAACAACAAAAATTTACTTTGGTGAAAGCGCCCTCTAGAAAAACATACGTATTAATTTCCAAATTCCATTGTTGAGTGCTGAAATGAAAAGCAGTGGCATCAGTTCTCTATTTCCTAGCACTGTAATCCTGGAGAATAGTGTGTGCACCGCAGCACAGTAAAAGCATACCAAACAGCTGGGTGATTTGTTCAAATTGAACTTTTCAGAGGGGAGAGAGGGCGCGGGTGGAGGGAATCACCCCTAGTAATACTAACCTTTTGACTGTATAACCTACAGAATGATTATGGTGCTGAAATGACAAGCACAGTTCAACTGCAGAACAGTGGTTTCACAGTCTCTGCATTCTTGGTCAATGTTCTCCATTCCTCTCACTTCAGAACTACTTTTGCAGGCGTAGAGATAATTGAAAATGCATCAGTGCTTTACTTTGGGTGTGCAGTTTGATACTTTGTAAAACAATAGAAGGATTATCATGTTAAGAAGTGACTTAGTTCTTTAATGTAGTAAGAAAGGAGACAGAATTAAGCAGCTGCACAGCCGATCACACTTTCACCTCTATTGTTTTTGGAAGATAAGTTCAATTCTGTGCTGAAATCTTTCTCATTCTGCTCCAATTTTTGATTGAAGCTTTTACGTCCCCTGTTGTTACTTTGGAGTCCAGTTGTGTGGGCAGGTCCATAAAGCAAAGCATGTTAATTGTTTTGATCACAGAAAAATGTAGCAGTATGTTTGAGTAATGTTTCTAAGAGCTGAGGAAATCTGAGGAAATTGCTGGACATCCCTATCTATATAAGTTTATAAACCGTGTACCTGACACTTGGACCAAATTCAACCAATATTTTTTTTTCTAGTCCTCTTGCTTGTCATGAAATCATCGAAACATCAACTTCTTCTCCAGATATTTTTATTTTCATGTAAACAGTTTTGTTGTCCTGCTGTGGTGCTGGGGTGAGGACCAGCACTCCTGCTCTGCACTGCCTCTTCATTGCAGTAAGTAGCAGAGGCAGCACTAGTTTTGATCTGCAAATATCTGGCTTGGTATTGTCCCTGCCCACCTTTTCTGCCTGTATTCCAAATAACTAAAATTTGTTGTCTTTGAATGTTTTTAAATAGAAGATAAGGCAATGAGCTGGCAAGGTAATTGGAAGGGGAAAGCAGACTTTTTTGGTTATTATTGTTATTTTAGAGAAAGGAAATTGCTGTAGCTGTGAGAGAGGGAGTTGTGCTAATGGCTTTTAATTGACATTGTGGCCACTTAGATGGAATGGGTAGGTGCTACTCCCCTGCTGCTTACGATTCCCAAGGAAATAAGTTCTGTTTCAGAGAGCCTATTAGGGAGCAGCAAGAGCAGGGCTGCCTTGGAGGGAGGATGAGCCAGGAGCCCTGGGTGACTGCAGCACTGACAGGGCGATGGAACTCACATTTTTATGTGAGCTTTTGTGCAGCTGCTCTAGCATAATTAGAAGTAATTTCAAATGGTTTAAATTCACTCCCAAGATAAGAGAATTATTCCCACATACATACAGATTGATGGAATGTGCACTTGCCATTTCCTGGTACAAGATAATGTAAAATTGTTCTGATGAGCAGTGGCTGAATTAATAACCTGAGTATAAAGCCTTTATTCTTTTTTTTTTTTTTTTAACAATATTCTTCAATGCTACATGTTTTTGTTGTATTATGCAGGCCAGTATGTTAATACAATCAGAGGATAATATTAGGAAAACTGCTCCATCTCTGTTGGAGTTTTTAATCTCAGAGGTTTGCTCAATCACAAAATTTTTTGATTGCTGCATGTACTTTTCTTTTGAAAAGCTTACAGCATTGTATGTGCTCCTTTAGTTTAATGGCTGTGAAAACCTTCCTTGTCATGTAGGATTCTCAAAAGCTTACAAGGAAAGAGTAATTAAAAATTAGCCTTGGTTTCACTGTAATATGTCCAAAAAAAGCTTGATCTACATTTGATGTTTAGCCTCTCTTTTGCCACAATGCTATATCCTGTCATACAAATCCACAATTACTAGTCAGTATGATTAGTTAACTTTAATAAAAGGTTTACTAAACCAGGTTTCAGGTTAGAAAAAATCTATCCTTAAGAGAACATAAACTAGCAAGAACTTTAGAAGCCTCAAAAGTTGACTGCCAATGCTTCCTGTCGCTTACAAATATATATAAGCAAATCCTTTCAAATGTTTTATGCTGATCAATTTTTGCCTGTTCCTTTAGTGTTCATTCCACTTTCTAGTTATATCTTGTATAAAATGAGACTGTAAAATTTGAGTATTGACAAAAGATAGATTTTTAAAAAATAGCATTTTATGCAGAATCAGAATGTTTTGCAGAAAGTGTGTTCTGTCATGTGTTTTCCAAATATTTAGGCCAAAAATGAAATAATCTGAACATATCTGAAGACTTTTGAAGATAGTGTGACTTTTTTGATTAGTTTTATGACACTTGTCATAGGTATTTCTCTTCCCATTGAAAACAGCTCTATATAGGGCTATTTCTTTTTGTACGTTTTACTCTGCCAGTTTAAAGGGACTATAATCCCTGTTGGTGCTTCCAGATGCTGCTACAATACATTTGATTTAAAAAGAAGCCAAACTTCTTGATGTCCTTATGATTCTCAAAGGTTGTATTAACCTGGACTGTTAATATTAACATGAACACACTGGATCATACTTAATGTTCTCTGACTTCATCGGTGTTTGCTTCAACAAACTGTGACTGCCCCTGTGGTGGAATTTTGCAGAGTGCCTCAGGGACAAGCACTTTCATTGGCACCATTGTAGGACTGAGCAGTTCTGGGGAATGGAAGCCTGCTACAGCAGCACTCAACATTGTTACTTAATGTGCAGTACTTTATCAGGGTTATAATTTTCAGCAAATTGAACATATTGCCCCCACATTTAAGGACAGTTACATTGTTAGATGGCGCACTACCGCTCTTATGTTTTGTTGTTGTTGTGATGGTTTTTTAGCTTTTCCTGGTACTGGTGGCAGATTTGTCTTGTTTTTTTCTGTATTTAATTATAGTCCCGGTAGAATTCTTGTTATAAAAGGAGTAGTCTGATTTGCATTCCCTCTGAAGCTGTTTTGCCAAGTAAAACACAATGTCTTTCTGCATGGTGCTGTTCCAAGTCTTTGAGGCCATGTTCCTGACAGAGTAGTGGAGAGAAAGCTGGATACTTGAATACTTGAATTTCTCTGTTAGAATTTGTCTGCCATGCTGCATGAAGTACTGTGAAAATCTGTATCTCCTGGTTATTGACTGCTTGTCTCTCAAAGCTTTAAGAGTTGAAGCTTGAGTACCCGCAGACTCTCAAAATACAGGTCATATAGGTTTGTCTTAATACCATAAACTTGTCTTGAGCACTGTATCATGTTTTGTGTCTGTTTTTCTGTGTATGAACATGGAATCCTTGTACTCACTTCTTCTAAGGAAATTTTTTGTTTGTTTGTTTGTTTGTTTGTTTTCCTAATATTGCTAAAGTGTGAACCGGTAAGTTCATGGAATTACCCTCTTGCCCACAGAGAGCCTAATTTCCTGCTCCCCCCATTCCAGTTTTGCAGTACAATTGTTATATTTAGTATCTTGTCTCTTACTGATTCATCCTTAGATGTTGCAGTTTGCACTGTGATACTAAATTCTATTTGTCTTTTAATATCTATTTAAAAATACATGGTTACACAGCTTTTAAACTTGCTGCGCTCCGCCCAGTAGAGTTAGTTTTCAGTCCTGCAAGGAGCTTTTACTGACAAACACTGAATCTACAACATGCCAGCCCATGCTGATTAAAAATTTCATGCAGACACAGGGGTCTTGTCTAGCTTAGATTATTTTAGAATTTGGATGTGGGGGAACTTTTTTCTTCAGTTATTAAAGGACCATAAATACTCTTTTCTATTCCTTAGTCTTTCTGATCCCTCCTAATCCTGCTTCATCAAAAGAGAACTCTAGTGCCTTGCTCTATGCTGACTGTATAGGTGATTCTTAATCTCTTGTTGCTCTTTCCCTTTCATTTCCAGAAAAGCCTGTTGACTTTGTTGGGGTGACTGTTGATTCATCCTGTGCTCATGAACTGGCTCTCCTTGCTTAGGGCATTAGGCCTTTCTAGTCTGGAGTGACACTTAATTCTACTTGGTGACATCAGCACCGCTCTTTACCTCAATTTCCCCACTATGCTAAAATACAGAAAAAACGAAGATGACAGTTTTATAGATCAGCTGCCTTTCTTTCTAGATTTGCTGGAGTCTCATTGATTTTTCAGCCAACACAGCATTCCTAGCTGTATCAATTCAAATGGAGCTATGTTGTTTAAACCAATGGAAGAGCTGTCCTCTGGTTTTAATATGTGCAAGTAAATTTATGATTCTTAAGCTGTAATTGCTATCTATAGCTACCTAAGTAGCCACACTAAAATGGCTGGAGCTATTTACTGTCCAGTCACTTAACATGTACTTGATGGTTTTTAATTTTAGGGTTGTAACCTCTCTTTCTATAAGTGCTTCTGCTGGTGAGAAATAGGAATACCTACTTTCCAGTGTGTTTTAAATTGCAGTAAGACAACCCTAGTCTTTTAACAAACTTTGTCTAAATGGCAGATTCATTATTCTGAATTTAGCAAGAATATTTCTTGAATTGTTTGATAAATGTGTTGAGTTTTGAGGTTGTTGCATTTTCCACTATATTGCATTCTTCCACAAAAATAAAGGTGTGTTGCAAAAATAATAAATATCTCCTCATGCAACCCCAGCTACAGGACTGAGGTATAAATGCAAGGAAAAAGATACAATTTACTTTCAAAAGATGCAGTGATTAAAAATTGCTCTATCTCTCTGCTGAAGCAAATTCTGCTCGTAATGATACCACATCCAGTGCATCAAGGCATAGCTTTTGATTTTTATCTAAGATGTCTTCCATGTTTCCTCAGCAGAATGTCCCTCACTAGACTTTTATAATCGTTCTCAATTGATGTTGTCACTATTTCTGTCTAAAAAAAAAAGATCTGCTTTCTGATATTTCACATTTGCTGTTGTATTCCTGGCTAAACCTGCTCCCTCTTCTCAGTACAATAATTAGAGGATCTGCATGTACTGTATTTGCAACAAGGGGATATTTCAGTGTTCTATTTCATTTAATTTCTCATGTATTTAAAAATACAATCTATTATATGGTTTCTGGACTACTCATTTTAATCCTTGCTTATCAAAAGACTTAGCTTTGCTGGGATAATTTTCCATTTATGACAATGAGTTACATAGCTGTCTGCTGTAGGGAAATACACTCTTTTTCTCCCTGGGTATTGCTTTGTTATTATCTAAGACTTGCTAAGCTGGCAGACAATATTCTTCTGCCATTGCTATTTTACCGATGATCACAAAAGGCTTATTTTTTTCATCATGAAGAGCTTTCAACTGTATGCAAAAAAGGAAGTGGCATACATGTCTGCATTTAATTTCTATACTTAGCCATGACACTCATTGCCACAACTGGACAGCTTGTTGCCTGTTTAGTAATTTGTAGTATTGTCTAATAAGCATGTGAATTTTATAAGAGATTCTCTGTATGCAGATTTGCATCTGAATTGTTTTGTCTGAGAAAGTCATTTATGCCTGTGGGAACTGGTTTTTGCGTAGTAAAATAATGTTTGGATAGTATCATTGATCTCTTGGTAGGGCTGCCTTTACCACCATTGTGAGCTCCTACTGCTCTAAGGACATTGGAAAGGAAAGATTTTACCATTTATTATGGAAAGCTTACTGTATAGGGTGCCTTATGCTGAATACTTAAAAGAAATCATACATTTTAACACAGCACCTGATATCATATGTAGTTATTGTTCCAAAATATGAAATTTAGTTAATAGATTCTCAGTAAACTAAGATCTTGTGCATTAGAAATTGCGAGAAGTTTCTTTAATCCAGATTTGAAGTCTTGCCTTTTTTATCTTATGATTTGGTATAACTCTGATACGTCCCTGTCACAACTACATTGTCTATTACCGAATAGCAGGAATACAGAATATTACAGAAATACAGAAATATTACAGAATCATGGAATGGTTAAAGTTGGAAGGGACCTCTAGAGATCATCTAGTCCAACTCCCCTGCTCCAGCTGGGACACCTAGAGCATGTGGTACAGAGTGGCATCCAGGTGGGTTGGGAAGATCTCCAGAGAAGGAGATCTCCACAGCCTCTCCGGGCAGCCTGTTCCAGGGCTCTGTCACCCTCACAGTAAAGACGTCCTTCCTCATATGGAGGTGGAACTTCCTGTGGTTCAGCCTACACCCATTACCCTTTGTCCTGTCACCAGCCACAGCAGAGAAGAGCCTGGCCCCATCCTCCCTACAGTCAGCCCTCAGGCACTTGAACATGTTGATCAAATCTCCTCTCAGCCTTCTCTTCTCCAGACTAAACAGGCCCAGCTCACTTAGTCTGTCCTTATAAGATAGATGCTGCAAGTCCTTTAATCATCTTCGTGGCTCTACGTTATGTGGCTCTCTGGAAGCTCAATGTCCTTCTTATACTGGGGAGTCCAGAACTGCCCCCAGTACTCCGGGTGTGGCCTCACCAGAGCTGAGTAGAGGGGGAGAATCCCCTCCCTCGATCTGCTGGCAGCACTTCTCCTGGTGCAGGCCAGGATCCCTTTGGCCTCCTTGGCCTCGAGGGTACATTGCTGACTCATGGTTAACCTGTTGTCAACCAGGACTCCCAAATGGCTCTCTGTGGAGCTGCTTTCCAGCAGGTCAAGCCCTAATCTATACAGGTGCCTGGGGTTATTCCTCCCCAGGTGTAGGACCCTGCACTGGTTCTTGTTGAACCTCATGAGGTTCATCTCTGCCCAGCTCTCTATCCTGTCTAGGTCCCCCTAAATGGCAGCACAGCCCTTGGGAGTGTTGGCCACTCTTCCCAGTTTGGTATCAAAAACAAAACCCTGGAGAATGTGGACATCAATCCTGCTACCTCTCGCATGCTAAGCAAGCGCTCTACCATTTGAGCTAATTCCCCACACAATATTAGTTACCTTTCTTTTGTCAGCACTTACTTGATTGGGAATCTGGAAAATGTTTTTGGAAAATTATTTGGAAAAAGATAATCTAAGTCTTTAAAACACTAGGACTTAAATGTAGTGCTTTTGAATATTATAAAGATGACACAAAAGGAAAAATCTTTCTGCCATACCTTATAGGTGTTTATTCTTAAACCTAGAACCTAGTAGTCAAATACTGACACTTTTCTTGGAGAGGCAAGTCTATATGAAAGACTGTGCAAGTGAGCAGGTGACAGAAAAGGAGCTCCTCACTGTAGATTTGAATTTACCTAGCTATGGAGCAGTATCTAAATATATTGCATTCAGATTTAGTTTCAAACTGGCATGATACTTAAAAATGCCTGTCAAATGCATAGTAGTCTTGTAAGAAGTTTCTTTAAGAAATGCATATAACTGATTGGTCTACTTGAGCTTTTCTCTTAGTGCCTGTTAACAACTGTCTTATTGACAAAGCTGGGTGACTCCTCTAGACTTAGCATTTTTGCAGCAGATGCTTTATGAATATAGCTTACAATGATTGCTTTATATGAATGTATTTCAAAGATGAGCACTGGTGTGATAAGAGCCAGTAGTAAAGGATCATGGTGAAAAGCAAGGCAAAAAACACCGTTATAAAGCAGAGACAGTGGAAGTGGCACTGCTCCAGTGCGAAGATAACTGTTTTTGTTGTTTCCCTCCCCACTTCCCTTCCAAATCCAGTCAGTGGTCTGAGGCCTAGCGTGTCTGAAGCCACTGGAAACTCAGGAGAGGAAGGGAATAATATCACAGATAGCTCTTCCTTTTCACGTATACAGAAAAAATGTGGGAAATGACAGTAGTGGCAGGGAGCACATCTTCCTTTGCTTAACCACACAGAGAAGGGTACATAGGTTTCTGGGGAGCACATCTCCTCGCTCAGGGAAAAGGAAAGAGAATAGCAGAGATGCAGCAGGGGAGCAGATTTATTCATGTAAAAGGAATCCATTTCCAATTCTGCATACAAGCCATATATGTCTTAGATCAAGACATAGTATCTTCTATATCTATAGTCTCTCCTTTTCCTGTTTAAAAAAAAAAGTGAGATAGACTATCACTGAAGATTACTGAATTAGTTATCTATGGCAGTAAATAACTGTGTAAATATAATATCATAAACTTGTTACTTTTGCATGCAAAATCTTCAGTTACTGCCTGGTTTAATTGTTAAGTCCAGGACAGATAATTCATTGAATGAAACCGCAGTGAGTATTTTGTCTGTTTAGGTCTAAGAAATCAAGCTGCAGCATAACTTTCAAATCTATTAAATTTTCTGTTTTCTTGCATCTGCACTATCCCCGTGACTCATGTAATCTGAGAGATACTTTTCCAAATATTCATCACACAAATGTATTGCATGATAAAATTTATTGCAGTTAAAGCTATTTCCACAATAGAGGAAACAAGAAAATATGGAGTGTCTTCCACTGGATGTCACTCTTAGCTTAGATTTGTGGTAATTTAGTACTAATACATTAGCTATATAAACTTGATATTCCTTGTATTTAATATGCAAAGGTGTTAAGAGTTTTTTTTTAAAATGTTATTTAGCCTTGTGGCCTTAAGAATTATTAAAAAAAAAAATTATTAAAATGTTAATGATGATCTGTGGAATTAATTTTTACATGTTTCAGTATATTTCTGCATGGGGGATGAATCTGTTAAATTATATTTGATAATGAAGGGAAGGACTTTCTGAATTTCTCTGGCACTATTTGGTTCTCTGGCATTATTTGGTCTATGCTTTTAAATATTTATATATTTAAAGAACTGAAGAGTTAAAATAGATTTGTAGACAAGTTTGCTAAAATATCATCATGTAGGTATAAAGATAGAAAGCTTCACTTTGTCTTAAACTTTA
>JAUBNY010000623.1:127611-177470 GCA_032275445.1 Crypturellus soui | reverse complement strand
GGGGCTGGAGAATAAGGTTGAGAAGACAGATTTTTGGCAGCCAGTTGTTGCACTCAGCATTTAAAAAAAAGCCTGGGTGCTACAGTGTGCAGTGCTATTAACTTTTGCCATGAAGGCTGCCTGTGCTTTTTCCAGGCAGATGGTTCAAAGAAATTCTGCTGTGTTTTTTGTTTGTTTTGGTTTGTTTGTTGTTGTTGTTGTTGTTGTTTTTTCCTGCAGAAGATTGTTTCCAGTGCCTTATGCTGGTACATGAATGACTGGTTTATAGTGTATTTAGAGTGATTACTGATCCTCAGATACAACAGGCGAAATGTATTTCAGTGCTTTTCTATTTCAGTGCTATTATAAAAACTGTGATTAAATATATGTAGATGGTTCTGTAATGTGTGCAGAGACCTAAGCCTGGAGAGTTTCACATTCTACTGTTCATGTGGTTTGGGTTTAGAAAAAAAAAATACTGTAAGGATGAGACAAACTTGCTTTCTCTTTTCACTAGAAAGGCAGGTATAGCCTTCCAATAAAATGACCAGTCTGCTTCCCCTGAGCATTAGCACAGAACAGTCTTGTTTCGTTCATCATTAAATAATAAGATTATGTTGTGTTTTGGCCTTTGCTTTTATGTATTGATTCATTAAACAAAACAGTTGAACAAAAAGTTGTCAGTCATGAATGCTGGGAAAATTATCTGTAGAAGCTCTGAAGGCAATTATCGTTCTTACATGAATTTAGGGAGTGGTCACTTTTTTTTTTAGATAACTTTCTGTGTTTCTCTGCATATTCCCCTTCATTAATTTCAGTACTACTTGGTCTATGTTCTGTTCCTTCCTATATTTCCTGGCTTCTCCTCTTCCTCCCACCCCCTTCCCCTTCCCTCCATATACCCCAGTTGAGTTGCCAGCCTTGAAGCCAGTGTGTGACCACATCATCTGGTGAATTCCTGTCCAACTGGTCACCAAGCTTTTTCTGGGACTTTAATTGCCTTGATAACTGCATGGGTTGATTAGAAGAGAAACATCTGTCTCTTCTGTCTTTTCTTTGAGTGGTCCTTTAAAGCTCAGACCAGTGTCAGAGCCTGTTTTCACATCACCTCTTAGCCTGACTAATGCAGCTGACCACACAAGCCCCTGACGTGCACCAAATTCTGTACCCTCCTTAGAAAGCCATCTCCATGGTTTGCCCTGGGTGTCTGTGGTTCAGACCTCTTTTGCTCATGCTGCTGTACCACACACCACTGGAAAGGAGGCTTTTGGCCAGTGGCCGCCTGTGTTACGGAAGCTGATTCTTTGAGCTCCCTTTGAGAGAATACTATTTTTTTAAGTGAGATATTTTATACATTTAATATCTAACAGCTCTGCACTTACTTGGCTAGTGATGCAGATGCTTACCCAGATATTTGTCCTGGCTGCATAAAACAGGATGGAGGAAAATGTGACATAACATCCGAGAATGTGCACAAAAGGCTGCCAGCAGTTCTTCCTGCCTCCAAGACTGAGAGGCAAAAAGAGTCCTTACTAAAAAGCCAAGTTAGGGTGTAAAAATTGGCATTTTTATTCAAACAACAGACATATGTTTCAGACATAACTGGGTGTTAGAACACTAAACTGATCCAGGAGTTGAGCAGAGTGCCTCAATGCATTGAACATTGTGTTTACTTCGTTATGTGTTCCACCCAGTAAGGTGTAAAGTTAATCTTCCTTCTCCCGAATATCTCAAATGCAGCTTTAGGCTACTTGGCAAATTTAACTGCAGGCACCTGGAGTAGCTGTCATGCTGCTTACTGGCGCTTTGGCTAGCAGGGGCTGTGTAGAAATGACACACGGGTTAATGAATGATGTTCTAACTCTCCTCTAGTTGAAGAGCAGGGAATTAAAGGGTCTGGATCATATTGATAATACAACTTGTGCTTTACTAAAGCAGAGCTTGTTTGTTTGATGTGGGTATATGCCTGCAAGTCTTGGCTGGCATTTAAGAGATGTATCATTATTTATTTATTTATTTATTTTTCCGAGCAGCAGTACCTTCCCTTAAAAAACACTTGGAAAATCCACCCACTCATCCCAGCACTGTCTATAACTTTTGGTACCTTCTCACACTGTCATGTAGCCTTTGGCAGTTTTGCCTGCCGTATTCAGTAATTTTCCATAGCCTGTTCAGTGAGGTTTGACCTCATACCAGGGCCCAGTTGGAGGCTTAGTCATTTGTCTACAGCTGTAGAAGATATATATGTTTAACTCTGTGCTTCTGTTTTTTGAAATGCTGCTTTTTTCAGGTGGAACAATTTCTCAAAGAAAAAATATATTTTTTAACAAAGAACATATATATAACACATAGAACACATAGTTAAGGTATGTGTTTAGCATGAGTTACAAAAAGGCTTTCCGATTGCCCAGCAACCTGGACAGATGAAATAACTGTCATGGTTTGCTACTGAGCACTGAAACACTGTGAGCATCCTAGTTGATCACTTCTGCTGGAATGCTGCTGTAGTAGTTACATCTGTCTGTGCTTGTGAAATTGCTGGGTGTTTTGTGGGCAAAACAGCATGAGTATTTGTGTAAGGCTGCTTCACATTCCATTCTTGAGCATTCTTGACTGTAGTGTTCAGGCTGAAGACATGAATGTTCCCACCAGGGCTTAGTGCAAGAATCACAGTGAGATAATCTATTGTGGAGTAAATCACCCACTCTTATCATCCCCATTTCTTTGGCAAGGAGATATCTTTAACACTCATAAAATCTCATTTCTTAGAAAAACAATGTAGGCTTTGAGGCACACCCATGGAATAAATGTACATAAACTGCACATGAGTAGGTACAAATTTAGATTCTATTGCCAAGATAGTAACAATTACAGCTTACGGCAGTGCTGAATACATGCTGCTTCCAAGAAGCTTTGTAGGATCTCTGAGTGTTTTTTGAAAAACAGTTCTTTTGAGATTTTTGTAGAGTTTATATTAGCAAACTCTAAAAAGACCAAATTTCAAATAATTTCAATACACTGACTTTAAAAATAGGCAGGTATATCAACAGTAACTTCTAACTGAGAACAGTAAATACAGAATCTCTTTTACTTTTCAATGGGAATAAATGTTCCATGGTTGGCTAAAACAGCTTGAAAATTGTTTTAGTCCTTCATTGCTGTTGTTTATTTTGAGTAGAAGCTTAAAGATTTGGGGGTTCACAGAGATCCTAGTATTTCAACAGACCTTTTGACTTTCAGAGGTAGATGGTACTTGGTGAATGGTAAGATCCCTGTTTCAAAGGTTTCACAGGCTAATAAATTATTGTGCTAGATAGGATGATTTGAATAAGGTCTTTCAAATGGTAGATAAGAGAAGGTCAGTGACAAAATTGATGAAAATTATGTGCATAAAATAAAGAAACATTAATATTCATATTACTGGAGTGTTTTAAATAATCATATTTTTGCTCCTATTTCCAGGAATTTGGAAGGGAGTGCAGTGAATCCTTAAAGAGGCTGTGCCCTAGATCACTAAATTTAGAATACCATGATAAAGCCAATCAATTGAGGTGACAGGAGCTGCTCCTAACAGTAGAAGCGAGGAAGTGGCATTAATCCTCTGTGCTCCTTTTGAGATCCCACTGATTAAGATTCTGCAGCCTATGAGATAGCAGGGCAAGGGAGTTCTTGCGAGAGCGCTGCTGGAAGCAGTGCCATGTTCCCAAAGCGACAGTTTATCTGCAGCACGAGGTAGGACTCCAAGGAATAAATCCTACTACTAAATCAGTAGTGATTGTGCCTTGGAAAGGTGTCTCAGAACAGGACCTTAGGAAGAACACTGGAGACTGTGGTGTGTGGATTAACAAACATATCCCAAAAAACCTTCCATCAAAAAAAAAGAAAAAGAAAAAAAATATTGAGTATTCTGTTTTGTTTCTTTGGCTTTATTATTGCATTTTATCTAAAATGTCCATATATTTCATTTGAAAGTAGTGTCTCTGTATGGTTCAGTTAGCATTTTTAGAAGGATGAACAAATTTAATTTTAGTAAATTCCTGTTAATTTACTTCCTGTAGTTTTGTGGGTCCTCTTTCTTGCCCTTTCTGAAGACTAGAGTGATGCTGGCTTTCTTCCAGTCCTCTCCTAACCTTCAAAGATGATAGAGAATGGTGGGGCAATAACACCTACCAATTCCCTCAGCCGTGGGTGCATCCCATCAAGGCCTATAGATTTGTGAGTGTATAGTTTGCCAAAAAATCTCTAGTCTGATCCTCTTCAACCAGGGGAAAGTCTTCTTCCAGATTTCTTTGGTCTCCAGGCTCTGTAGTTCTAAGGGACTAGCCTTACTAGTAAATACAGAAGCAACAGAGGCATTTAATAACTCTGCCTTTCTCAGTCACCAAGGCACCCACTCCATTCAAGCAGCAGGCCCGCATCTTCCCTAGTCCTCATCTTGCTGCTGAAGTATTTGTAGAATCCCTTCCTGTTGTCCCTGTCATCTCTTGGTAAATTTAGTTACAAAAGGCCTTGGCCTTCCTTGCCACATCCCTGTATTCTCTGACAGTGTTCCTATATTCCTCCCAAGTGGTCTGACTCTTCTTCCACGTTATGTATGCTCTCTTTCTCTCTTAAAGTTTTACCGAGAGCTCCTTGCCCATCCACACAGGTCTCTTGGCCGCCTTGTTTGATATCTTTCTTGTAAGAATACACTAACCCTGAGCTTGGAGGAAGTGGTGCTTGAATACTAGCCAACTCCTCTGAACCCCATTTCTTTCTAGGGCCTTGGCCCAGGGGATTCCTCCAAGTAGGTGCCTGAAGAGGTCAGTTAGCTTTCTTGTTGGAGAATACAGTGTGTGTGACTGGTTGGTTTGTATGTTTTCTGGAAGTTAGCTTGGAAAGCTGTTTATATCAGTGTATTCTTGTGCAAATCTTCCCATTATGATGGCTAGCTTATTGTTACAATGTAATGTGGTATTATAGCTTGAATGTAAGTATTGATTTGACTGTAATTGTGCATGCAGACTTTTGGCGTGTAACATATTTTTTGCTCCTAAAAACTGCAGTTGGATCAGCTGGCTAGCTTTCAAGAGCTTAGCAAAAGGAGCATTGGGGTTTTTAGGAAAATGTGTTGTTGCTTCTTTGTTTTATTTCTCAAATTTGTAATCATCTTTATGCCTATCCTTCTGGAAGGAAGATGAACACAGCAGAAAATACTGTAACCTTCTTACTGACCTCCTTCAAAACTGACAAAGTGATAATTCCCATTCTGGGGTTGCTTGTACACTCACTGATGTTTTACAATGTGTAAGGTATCAGGTCATGGAAAAAAAAGTTAGTATATCAGATCTTTTTCTGTATTTATATTCCCATTTTATAGCCCTTATGGTGATATTCTCACGGACAAATTTTAGAAACATTATCTTGTTTTTAGGAATTTTTATGCAGGCAACCTGTTTGGAAGGCAGTCTGGACACCCTGTCCTCAAATTTACTCCTTTACAGAGTTATTTTTATTTATTTATTTTTTTTTTAAAAAGTGGGGTGGGAGGGGTGGGGAGATGGTGGTGGTAGAGATCTTTATTGTACTTCTGTGATCTTTCATTCCATAATCCTATTACATCTCCTACAGGTTAATCCTCAAAAAAAAAAAAAATCTGTGATGCAGGTAGGCAAAGCTTCCTGCTCTCTCCTTTACTGGCCTGATTTTGCTGCATCACCAAACTGTTTCCTAGGAGAGAGATCTGTAATACTGCAGAGGAATTACAGGCAAGACTCTTCTAAGGAACTCTTCCTATGAGCTGAGATCACAGAATCACAGAACGGTTAAGGTTGGAAGGGACCTCTAGAGATCATCTAGTCCAACCCCCCTGCTCAAGCAGGGACACCTAGAGCACGTGGCACAGGGTGGTGTCCAGGCGGGTTTTGAAGATCTCCAGAGAAGGAGATGCCACAACCTCTCTGCCCGAGTAGGGGACTGACATCACAGCTTAGTCCCTACTGCTGTATCTCCTTCTTTTAACATGTGCAGTCTGTACGGAGCCATTTTCCCCCTATATAAACTCCTGAATGGTGTCTTCTGTGGGGTAGCTGCATTGCTGAGGATGAGTCTTTGTATCATTTGTAATTATAACTGAATGTTATACTGAGGTTCAGCTGGGAATTTCTTTTTATTTCACTTACACATCGTTCCATGAAAGTAATGTTATTCAGACAGGTCATGCAGTGCTTGTGCTGTATTTTCTCATTCCTGTGTGTTGCTTCCTAAAAAAGGCTGCAGAAGCTACTCTATAAGGAAATCTCTGATGTCCTGGAAGAGGCTGAAACTGCAGAGTGCTGGGAACATGGTCTTACCAGTGCTGAGTTAGTGCAAGAAATAAGGAACAGATTCTTCTCATGAGGAAAATACAGTATCAGTGCTGATGCTTTAGTCTTTGGTACTGCTTGGGTGAACCTGCCAAGGTGTATGTATGGTTAAACTGAAGAATAAAAGGAGAGGAAGGAGTTTCCCACAGAGCCAATAGCTTTCAAGCAGAAAGTTTTGCCTGTCTTTGATTTCAGGCTCCTTTCCTGCTTCTTTCTTCTGCTCTTAAAAAAAGAAAAAGAAAAAAAAAAAAAAGGCAGCAGCCTTTATCCCCCAATTCTTTTTCCCTGGGACTTTGAAGGATCTGTTGTGCTGCAGTAGAAGAGAAAGAGATAGTTGTTCTCATCAGGACCTTACAAATGAATGTGTCTGTGATCAGATCACAAGTTGGCTCTTTGTCTGTCATTCCCTTTTCCTGCAAGTAGGAGAGAGGAGGATCTGGAGATGCAAAACAACAACTTTGCTTTCTAGAATCTGAGACTCCAGAAATAACACTACTGTCTGAGGCTCCTTGACTGATGCAGGCATGAAGACTATTCTAGGAAAGCTGTATATTTGTGTTTTTCTGCATATGAGTCTAGAATATTTTTCTGGCCAGGTTTTGTTTCTGGTTAAGGTTTCCTACAGCTTTGAACCTAAGCCAACTTTTAATGTATTTACACACAGCTGAACATAAAACATTCAAGCCACACCCTTTGAGAGAATGTATGTGTGTGTGTGTGTGTGTGTTTAATGGCCTGGATTTTTATTCCAGGATGCCGGGTTTTACCACAGATAATCTTCCTTGCTAGGCATTAAAGTGCAGTAAAACATACATGTCAAAAGATAAAATGAAGCAAAACATACAAAATAAGCCTAGATACAGGCTGAATACAGTGTCTTATGACATAACTGGCAGAAAAAAAAAAAAAAAAAAAAAAAAACACACTTTATTTCTATAACTCAATTTTAGAAAGTGTATTTTGCTGTATCAAAAGCTGCATTTTGTAGATTGGTCCTATTTTTGAAGTTAATTATTTAAGAACTTGAATTTCTGAGTGCATATTGAGAACACCATAGGACAATCTGCAGACAGCAGAAAGAAGGCTTGGAGTCACCTTGCTTTGTGTTGCTGACCTAGTCACTTGATTGAAGCCTATTTTGCTCCCTCTTGTTCCACTTTGTGTTCAGTTTAAAATTTTTTCTTGTAGGGGTGATGAGGTGTTATACTCTTGACCTTGGTCATTTTTCAGTGTGAATTGATCCTATGGTAAGAACAAAGTGCTTCAGTGGCAGAACGCAAATAAGTTAGATGGGGGGTAGGAGAAGTCTTACTGTGGTGAGATCAAGGCTTGTTTAACTGTCAATGACTTCTAGATTCATTTTGACATAAACTACCCGATATTAAGATATGTTGTTATCTGTACCACAAATATATCAATGCTTTTTTCATGTTTTGTTTCTGGAAAATACATTTGCCTATTTCTTGAGAAATTCAAACTATATTGTGTAACATATATTTTGAACATATATATGTTTTCAGACATATGAAGTCATAGTGGGATTTCAGTATTTCCATCTTTCTAGTAACACATCATTAGTCTTGTGAAATTGCTGCTGTATGAAATGCTAGTAGTAAAGCTACAAGCCACATGAAACTTGGTTTGGAATTTCTGATTAATAGGAGTGTGTTTATTGAGAAGTACTATAACTGAGTTGAAAACATTTGCCCTTGTGGCCTGAACCTCCACACTGACCTGAGATCTGGCTGCCAACAAGGTTTAGACTTATGGTTGAGAGAGAAAGGCTAGGTCCCTGTGGGGAGTGGTGCTAGACAGGGCTGGCTGTAGGACATGTAACACCAGTCTTGATATGGAGCATATTTGCCCTTCAGGCCAGTAGTAGGCCTGGTGAGGCCAGGCTTAGAACTAGTTCTATGGCTAAGGTTATGCTTCAGAGAGTGAAAAAGGCTAGAGCCCCATGGGGAATGGTGCTAGAATTTTTGAAAATCATGTTTTTTTTTTTTTTTCCCTCAAAAGCCCATCTCTTAAGTCCCAGCTGTCCACTTTCGACCCATGTTCTTTATAAGACTGAGCAACCTGTGCATAGGAAGTCTAAGTGTATTGGATGTTCCTAACCATGTAATTACACTGGTGTATATAATACATTTGCACTTTGAAATTAAATATGCTGACATTACTTTCTAATAAAATAAGAGAATATTTCCTTTGAGTAGTATCTCCATGTAAAGACTTTAGTATTCTTAATGATCTTTTGAGGGAATTATAAATTTCTTCTTGGGTACATTTTAAAATTAGCTTTTTCCGTAGACTACAGATGTATTAATAAAAGGAGGTTCTGGGATACAGTGGCAAAGCACTGCTAGCATTTAAGCACTGTTACCAGTTTGAGAGCCCCTATTAACTCTGCCCTTTCTTGTCTGCTATAGTTGTTCCATACATGCATTATACAGAGCTTTCTGTGTATCCGTTTATCTTTCTCTGGGCATGATTTTCCACATCTGGAATTTTAATTAGTTGTAGGAAAAGGAAAACAAAAAAAGAATCTGAATATCAGTTATATCTATTTCAGCAGCACAATCTGACTGAGATCCGTAATTTGCATCAGTGTCATCTACATCCGCATTCAGAAAGGATGTTAATGGCTCAGTGTTACACCCAAGTAAACAGGCTAAAGGAGGGAAAGGCTTTCTTTGTGTGTATGAGGACATTAATAAAGCCAGATAATCTCCTCTTCATAAAGCAGCTTGGGAGCGAAAAGCCTCTCCCTCTGTTCCTGTCTTCCTCTGTTACCCTGAAAGTTAATGGGTGATTTAGTTTGACTTTGCAGTATTTTGTATGTGATGTTAGCTTTTTTTTTTTTTTTTTTTTTTTTTTTTGGTGGTGGTGTTTCAAGCAGCCATCTATTTTGGAGGGGAAAATGAAAAAAGTGTCCTAAGCAACAACTAGATTGGATCCCTTTGGCATTGGTCCAGATAGTCGGTCCAGATAGTCTACTAGCTGAGCCACACAATTTACAGGCAATATTGGATATTAAGGGAGAAATTTATTGTGTACTCAAGGCTTACGTTTCTCCATATAGCTAACAAAAGATTGGTAAACTGTGTGAAATACTGTATTTTAAAATACATAAATAAAATTTGAACTGGGATGAGTTCTCCTAAAACCATGTATTTAGGGTGAAGGCACACACACACACACACACATACACTTTCAGTATGAAGACACACTTCCAACACATACATGTTGGAAGTAACACATACTGAAAATGCATGGCACAGGATGAAAATTTATTGCTAATTTTGCTGAATGTTATGGATTATGACCAGAAGAAGAAATACTAGGGTAACTCATAGGATGTTAACTGATTTGTACACTAATCATTAACACTAAAAGTTAACATAGGTAACCTGTAGGTAACAGGATTTGTGATCCAGAAAGCTCATATACGTACAGCTGTGATATGTCAAATCTACTTTTTCTGTCATAATCTGATGTATTAGAGAAATTTACTGCAAATAGGATTTTTTTTTGGAAAAAATAATACCGAAGGATAAAAGAAACAGAAAGAAAAATCAAACAATAGATAAGTTCAAAAGTTTCATACTTCTTTTTTTTCAGTTGTCAGTTCTGACCATTTGTAAAGTGAAATTTTGACTTTCTGAAAATCATTTGAAAATGTTAACGATTGTAACAGGCTAGTAATTCTCTCCAGGACTGGTACCAATCTTTCCTATGCCTTTTCATGATCCTGAAAATTTTTAGGCATTCCTTTGGAACTAAAACTATGCTGAAAAATTTCCATGATCATCCTTTAGAGGGTGAAAGCTTTTTGTGAAGATCTCATCATGCCAGTAGCGCTGAGACAAAGAGGTATTAATTGGAAATAAATTCAATTAAGAAAGGTGACATCAAACCCCATGCACTCTATGCAAGTCTGTCTGGTACTTTTCTGCTGAATATGAAGTATTCATAGTTTGGTGCGTAGCTCTTTTTTTTCTCTTTATTCTTATTTTATCAATTTTCTATACTGTCTCAGAAAACTGTCATTGTGTCAGCGACTAGCTGCTACTTTCTTACTTGCATTTATACCCTTTGTGACTTCTATACTTTTTCCACCTCAAAGCTAGATTCCTTTTGCTCTCATCTGTATGTGAACAATTTTCATTCATATATTTGCCTGTTTTCACCTGGATTATTTTCTCTTCAACATGCAATGTTGAAGTAAAGTGAACAGTAAAGGCCACCAAAATGAAGTGGTTGCCTTTTGTTCTGCGGGCATGCCTTACAGTTTCCAAGGAAACTCAGAAATACTGGATGATAAAAGAACTACATTTAAAGCTTATCTAACTCTTCCTATAGATTCCAACTGCTTCAAATACTTTAAAGTTTAGGAGTATTCAGAAGATGTATACCAAAAACTGCTATGTATTTGTAGAGCCATAGTAATTACTAAAGAGCCATAACAGAAAGTTTCCCCCCACCACACACACAACGACACACACCCCTCCCACCCCCCCCCCACACTCCTTTTTTTTTAATTTATTTTTTTAAGTAGTTGGCCATCTAGGTCTGTGCTTGAGACTTGTCATGTTAAGAAACTGACGCTTTGTCATCTTACTCCGGATTTTGGGGAAGATTCTATTTGAATCTAGTTTGTTTCTGTGGAAAGATCTTATTCTCTGAGTTTAGTTGGCATGTCCAGCTAGTTCAAGTGAGGACACTAATCTTTCTAAGATTATGGGATGATATGGTAGAAAAATTATATTAGATAGCTTTGCTATGAATAAAGTATTCTTTTTTTTTTTTTTTTAAATGGGAATCTAATTCAAGCACATCTGGTCCATCCTGGGTCTCTGATTTATAAAATATGATATCATTTGTTGCTAAAATTTTTACTCAGAAGAACCAGAAGGGTAGTCTGAATGAAAACACAAGAAAAGAATTAAAAAAAAAATACTATGACTAGAAACTATGAATTTCAGAGAAGCAAAGATCAGGAACGTTCTTATAACCAGAATGAGCAGGAAAAAAAACCCTAAATGCCTTTAAGATGGAGCTTGATCCATTTTAAAAGGGAATATTCTATTATGGTTGCTCAGATCTGATAACCAAAGGTTTTTCAATCCAGTATTGCTATTTTTGTTGCTGCTCTGGAAGTAGTCAGTAGCAGAGACAGCACCATTGAAATGGCTGGTCGCTCCCCATGCCTGTCTGCTGTGGCATCCACTCCTCTGGGGAAAGGGTAGAAGCAGGGAGCAGAACTCTCTGCTTCTCACTGTCATGTGCAGGGGACAGGTCACAAGAAGAAATCATCATGAAGCAGGAGTTCACTGGAGGAAACTAGAGAAGAGCAGAATCGCTGTATACATGAAATGCATGTCTGACTACCAGAATAGCAAGCAGAGATGAAGACACGGAAGCATGAAGACCTGCTAGATTTTTATCAAACAAAGGTCACTGGGTAAACTGTAGATGCTCGGTTTGGGCTGCAGGCAGTCAAGGGAAAAAACTTGAAATGCAATCACAACAGTCTTATAAATTCGATGAAGAGTCTGCCACAGACAAGTATGAAAATAGAGGCAGCAGGAGTCAGCAAAGAATAGAATTGGGCATACTGAAAGGGATTGAAGACAAGTGAGTGTTATAGACTGGGGAATGAGAAAACAGAGGTGCTGTGATAGCACAAATGATGTGAGGTACAAAGAAATGTCAAATATTTACAGTGCAAGTGAAACAAATGCTGGAACACAAAATACCATTCTTGCAGCCATATCCCATTTGAGGGCAAGGAAAACATCATCTTTTGGACTTATACAAAAAAAAAAAAAAAAAACGGAAAATGGGAAAAAGTGTGAGGCAGATCTCAGATTGAGCTCCTTTGCTAAGTCAAATGATTGTCTCAATACTAATAATGTCAATATATTCATACCAGTGCCATCTGTTATTTAAAAAAAAAAATCAGTGGATGAAAATTGTAAAGGTTTTAGCAACCTGTATACTTTAAGCTTTAGTATTTGGCTCTGCTTAAAAAGTTGTGGGAAAAATGCATTTTACTTTCCACTAAAGCATTGTGGGTATAGCAGCACTACAACAAATAATATATGACAGCGTTTGATTTAGAATTGATACTGGAGGCTCTGATATTGCAAGGATATATCTGATATTTTTTTCAGAACAAATGATGTAGTGAAATAATTTATGTCCAAAATTATTGAAGCAAGAGACTTGATAATAAAAAGGGTGCAGCTGTATTTTTAAAAGCCTAAACAACTTCTATAAACTCAGATATTTGGATGCCTCTTTTGTTCTTAGAATATGCTCATTTACGTTGCATCTTACATTTGTGTTTCATGTCCCATTTTAAAAGAGATACTAAGAATATTTTAGGATCATAGTATTCCTCCTGACTACTCTATAAGCAACAATATAGTGACTTTTACTTAAGGCCAGATTATTGATGAGTGGTTTTGAATCCTTAATAAACGTTGCTAATTTACATGATGGTTTTGTAGTTTTTGTGGGCAGAAGATGTCTTTTATAGTAGTTTTCTGTGCAATTGTTTGTAATTTTGGTGCAGTCCAGTGCTTTCAAAGTATATTCAAATAAAGCAGAAACAGATATGGGCGCTATTTGGCACATCAAGAACGTACAAAACATTTGCATATCATACAGCTTTTGTTTTCCTGTAAGTATTTGAACTGGTGGGAAAGGTACCCCAGGGTCTGTGTGCCGCTTTAAAAATAGCATTTTGGAAAGCCATATAGAGGAATGAAAGCTCTTTGTAAATCCTCAAATCAGAAGTCATTTTAACTCATCTTCTTATATACCCTGATTTTACTTGCAGTTTGGAGAGGGTCGCACCGTTTGGTTGTCCACGGGGAGTGAAAAGCATGCTATCTTTGGTGTAGCGATACCAAGAGCACAGCTGGGCAGTCAGGGCGCGGGAAAGCTCCTCTCTCAGTACTGTTATATGAAGAGATCAGTTCAGGACAGCTTCATGTGAACAGAGAGGTTGAACTGTGCTATGTCATACGACATAACTATGAGTGTCTCTGTGAGACCTAGTGCTTCCAGTTGCATCATCAGAACTTCTTTCACCTTTGAAGAAAGCTGTAAAAGACCTTGTGGTTATCTCTCCATGGCACACTGAGCATGTGTCAATGTCACCATGGCAGGTAGGCAGGTGATTACTACCTTCAGAGAATTTTTTATTTTATTTGTGCTGTAGCTACTGGGCACAGTTTATCTCTAGTGTTGTTTTGCAGACTTTGCCTAACTAGTACAAATGTTAGTTTTGACTCCAAATTCCCTAAAGAATTCTCTCACCTGTGCATATTTGTCCTTTCTGCGTTTGGACTGTTGTCTCCCTTTTAAAAGGCATTCTGCTCCTTGAACTGCAAGAGATCAAAAAGACATTTCAATAGAGATGAAAAAAAATACTGTCTTTTGATCTGCTTGAGGCTAAGGACTGGGATGTATTTTAGATGCAGAGCAACTCTTAATTCTGCAGATCTCCTGATACATTGCTTCACTTGTGTTTAGTCAAGGATGTTGATTGTATATGACTTGGGTGTGAATCTGTGTCGCAGAATGTACAGGATGATATACTTCCAGTGGAAACGCAGCTTTTCTCATGCAGCATGATACTACATTTTGATGTGAGAAATTGTTACTAGATATTTCTCCACTGCTTTGGATCAACAAAGTCTCTAGTAGGTGAATTTGATTGGGGTTGACAGGGGCCATGGCAGAGGGAAAATGTTTGGCTGAGATGGTCACTCCATAGCCTTTTCCATCCATGGCTGTAAAAGAAAGCTGTTGATTTCTTTCTTTACTGAAGTTTCTTGAGCGCAGTAGCAGCCTGGCAGTGCAGCTGGGGTTGGAAGCACTGGAGGCTTCCAGTAAGTGGGGACAGGCTTGCGGCGGCCTCTCGCGCCTGTCTCGGGTGAGTGCCTGCGTCCAGAGCCTACTCAAAACTCCAGGAAATCCATGTTTGCTTGTTTCCAAACTCTGTTAGAAAGGAGCAGGGCGAGTATAATGAGGTGGAACTGAGGAGGAGAGTTTGCATTAAATCTTGGAGGTTTCCCAAAGGAAGTGTGGGATGCCTCTTTGAAGTTGTTTAAAATAAGACAGTGCTAGAAAACATACAGTACATGAGTAATGCATCCTGCCCTAGGCTAAAGAAGGAAAATGGGCCTGCTTAGTGCTTTCCAAACCCAATTCTCAGACTTTTTAAAATGATTATTTGGAATACGAATGTTCTAACTGAAGATATATTTTAAATCCATTCCCAGAATATATTTCAGTTTCCTTCTTCCTACTTGTAATCAGTCATTTTATAAAAGTCTAATGTCATTAAACTTTGTTATAATGTCAATCGGCATGCTATCTAGGAAATTAGGTTATATCTGTGATATATATGAACTTCAGTTTTCAGAAGATAGAGAAAAAAATATTACATTCCTCTTCCTTTTCCACTTCCAGATGGATCAATAAGTGCTGGCAGCTGCTGCAGACAGGCAGCTGACTCGCACACCTAAGTGGTCTGGTCTGTTTTGATAAACCCTGGTCACCTACGTGAGAGGCTGAGGCCCCTTTTGCTGTCCTGTTTCTGTAGTTGCATTTCTGCGCTTAAGCCCTTTTATTATTTTAGCCTAGCTTTGTGACTACCTGCGTCTTATAGATATGAGCAGGATTGGAACCTTTAGCAATCAAAGATTGTTAACCCTGGTTTAAAACGTGAAAAGTACTTCCTCCCGTATGGTATAAACTTGGCTTTTTGTGTAGGGAAGCACAGGACTGGTAAGATTTAATACATGGGAATCCTTTCTGCTCTGTGCAGACCCTAAAGATGCCATGCTGCTACACAGCACTTTACCAGACTCTTCCTTCTTCATGCCTTGCCTTGTGTACTCTCTGCCCATATGTTTCCTCCTCTTTACTTTACAGAAAAGTGTATCTCAAAGTTTTCAATTCATAAAGAATATGCACAGGTCTCCCTGCAAGTGCTATTTGCACTTCAAGCTCTTATTAGATTTCCTGATTAGGAGAGGTAATCAAAATAAGCAGAGGCAAAAGCTTTAATCAATACTCACATCAGCAATAAAAATGTATTGCATCACATGTATTGAAAATAGTGAAGACTGGCTGGTAGAATCAGCATCAATAAATTTAACTTAATCTAAAACAAGAATGCAATCAGTAGATGAGTAACATTTGGCTAAAATGCCCATGTTAATTGGGAGTAGAATTAAAAGTAGGCAAAAATTTGGCATGCCATTGAGCCAGACTTCCTGTTATACTTTTAGCCTCTACTTTAGCTTTATTTTTATAGTTCCTGTCTGAATTATTTGTTGGCTGCTTTACTAAGTTACTATGAGTTGTGCATCAGTGTCTCCTTTCAACTACTCTGTGAAATCAGCTAAAACATTTTGTAGACTCTGCTTTCCAAATGTCCAAAATAGAGCAGTTTTGCAAATACACCATGGTTTTGCTGCAGTGATTGTACTGGAAGCTTTATGACTTCTCCCACTGGCGTGGAAAAACAGATGCCTTCAAAGCTGATAGAACTTACAAACATCCAAACACAGTGTGTTTCTGTATTTGTAGACAGCCCAGTTTCTCTAAGAAAAAAAAAAAAAGGGGAATTCCACTTTATATTGGATTGCTAAATTCACTTTTTTTTTTTCCTTACTCTCTGTGATATGTATGTCTTCCCTTTTTGCTATTATGTTCTCTCCTTGGGAGAGCCAGCCTGTTGACTTTCACATCTCAACATGTCACATCCCACTCTTCACACCACAGGATGCCTGACACCAGTGCTGGAACAGAGAACAGCAGGAATAGGGAAATAGGAAACATAGGTGCCAGACTGGGAAATGATGCAGTTTACTGTAGTAAATCAGGTTGTTGCAGCAGCGATAGCCTATGATATAAAAAAGCATATTGTCTGTGGGGAGAGCTAGTTTTTTTATTTTCCCTTCCCACAGCTGTAAGAAATGAGCAAACTTGCAAACTTACAAACTTGTGGGTGTTGCCCATGTACATGTTCATAGAGAGTTATATTCAGAATAAAGAGTATTTCATATTAGTACCAAGGGCTGACAGTGTAGATGCCTATTGTCTTTTGTACACGATGTCTAAATGTACTCTAACGGGCTAATGATATCCTTTCATGTTTTATTGGTGTTAAAAAGTAAGGATGCTTAATATAATCAGTGCGGAAAATCCCTGTTTCATAATTCATTGCACATATTGCATTTTTTGCTTGGAAGGTAACTATTTACATGTTGTACAGAATGTAGACATCAATAAGCATACATTAAACTTCTAACTGGAATTAATTCAGGATTCTATGTGCATCTTCCTGCCACAGAGAGGAACTGAAGATGTCAGTATCTTTTGAATAAAGTCTCTCTCTCTTTTTTTTTTTTTTTATAAAATGCTAAAGCTAAGTACATAAAAATTACGTATACTCTGTAGTCATTATAAGCTCCTATTTAACTACCTCTACCAGCTTTAGTGTACTAAATTGTGTACAGCATATTGCTCTCTTTTGCAATGTCTGTTATTTTAAATCTGTGCTTTTTCCTGGGTTCATAGGGGTTGGCACATACAGTTTTTTAAAGAAATCTTAATATCTCCTTTGTCATATTATGAGAGTTTCCCCTGGTATAGTTGAAAATATGATTAAACGTTTTCAGAAGAAAAATATAATCTTTTGAGAAGCTGACACTGATTTTTTTTCCTTAGTCTTACTGTTCTTTTCTCAATATGAAGACTGTATGGTTAGAGTTCATTCAGATGAAAGATCAGTCAGGCAGAACTTTCTGAACCTAATACTTCTGTTGCTGGATAACTTTATGACATATTGTCTTTGACACTATTGCTCGAAAGGTCAGACTCTGTAATTTATCTTTCTGAACTCTGTCCTGTTACTTTATGCACCCATGCTGTGGTACTGAGTAGATGGAGGACTCATTGATTTGTTTCAGTACAGAAAGTAAAATTAAAATTAAATGACAGAAATTAAAGTTAATTAAATTAAAGAAGACTCATAAACAGATTCCAGTAAAAAAGAAGTTGTATTGATTTCTTCTCTTTATATTTAAAAGGGACAGAGTGGGGTTAACTTGATGTAGAATTCTTTAGTACATATTATTTACCAGTGTATCCCAAGTTTTTCATATGGAAGCTTTATACAAGATGGGATTTCTGAAAGGGCAATCTGCCCCAGGACAGTCCTGTGCTGCTGGGATCCATGTGGACTGGGATCCAGTGCCCAACCACAGCGCCTCCATAAAGAACTCACTTTATTCCTTTTGTTTTCAGATCTACAGGATCATACTTTTAGCTGCTCTAAGTTGATTGTCCACTTATAGCTTTACATATAGCTTTTACACTTCTGAAGGTGGCTTAAACCAGGAACTCTTGCACTTTAAATTGGGGTATTACATCCTCCTGTTACCTGTCTACCTATCTTAGGCTATAACATTAATGAATCAAAATCATGTGAATTAAATAGATGGCCCATATTTACAAATTTCTGAACTGTGCAAGGGAGAACTAAGAATCGACATTGGCAGGGGGAGTAGGGAGAAAAAGTATCTGGTCTATAAATAAAGGATAAAAGTAAGCCCAGAGAAGACAGGAAAGTAAGAAATAGCAGCAACGTCAGGCTTTGGATGAGAAAGCAAATAATCAAAAAGAATAGAAAGATAGTGAAGCTGCCTAGAAGGTAAACAAAGCAGAGAGAGAGCAAGGTAATAGTTTTGAAGTGTGTAGTAGGAATGGTAAAAAGGGTTCAAAGTAGAATTGTAAAAGAGCTAGAGAAAGCATTTCTGACAGAAGAAATATGTTTCCTCGAGAACATAGACTATTCTTATTTTGAGAGAAAGACAGTTTTATTGTGTTCTATTTCCTTCTGTTTTTCTGAATTTAGCAAGAAAAGTATTTGTGTAGGAAATCGATATCTACAAATTTAAAGCAAATTGAAAAGAAAATAAATGCTGATAATTAAGTGTTCTTTGTTCAGACTCAATTTAAGAAGTTCCAGATTTGGATCTTCCTACATTTTAAATGTTTCTCATAGTTATGATACTTGTACTTGAAAGAATAGTGATGATCACATATATTTAGCCAGCACTAGGAATTCCTGTCCAGAGTGACATCTAATCTGTGTTTAGGATCCTTGTCCATCATCTTCAAGAAGTGTGGGATATTTGCAGCCCAACAAACAATGTTATAGTTCTGCTAGTGAACAAGTCTTGTTGCACTCCTGTTGTAAAGTCATAGATTGTTCTAGGCAATTGGTTATGGTAGCTGTCACTCAAAATAATAAACAGTATTTTTTTACGTCATCAAAAGATGTAACTGAGAAGCAGCTGTTTCTGCTCTTTTGAACTCAAAATAATTTCATGTTCCTGTGAAATTTACTGAAGTCTCTCAATGCTCTCTGTGCCGAAAATGCATGGATGGGAGTGAGGGAAATATGTATTATTAAGTTTCTTTTTCCATCAGCTTTAAACTGTAGTCTTTATCATAAAACTTATGCTATGGTATTTATTTGTGATCAGCATGGCAATCTTCTCAAAAAAAAAAAGAGAAGTCAGAAAGATGCAAGCATTGAAAGTCTGATTTATATCTGGATTAATTAATATTCTCTTTTAAGTTTTAGGAAATTAAAATTCTGGTGTTTTGATTTGACTTGCATAGTTTTAAACCATTTTTTTAACTATTTGTTGCATACTGCTATATAAAAGCAAATTTTTGATTTAGAAAGAAAAAACACAATGTAATCTGTAGCCTAAGCACCTGATAAAAAATGTGAAGAAATGATTGTGCATTTCTCTAATACTTTGCTTTAATATTATATTGAACCTCATAGAGTGATTTATGTCCAGTGTTGGTTGCTAATGCTGTGAGAATAGCCAAAAACATTGTGTGAGTTGTCTTTAGGCAGTCATTTATGATTTAAAAACAAGAGGAAAGTAAATTTTGCATCTGTGTGATTTGCTGAATTTGAGTTGGCCTCAAGCACATAAAGACCAGGCATTCTTTATTTCCTTGTAAAGTCGTACTGTGAATAACATTGACAAAATAATGAGATTTTTTTTTTCTATTCTTTACAATATGAGATGATACTGTATGCTGAAGTTGAACTGATGCTTTGATTCAGTCTTATTTCCTCTAGGTTAATGTTATTGTCTTCCCCCCTCCCAGCAACTTTAGTTATTAGAGTTTAAAATGCAGTAAAAGGTTTTGAAAGGAAAACAATAGTGAGTTCTTGCACTTGAAACTAATTAACCCCCCCCCCCCCTTATTAATTTAGGGAGTCATTTCCCAGTATAGATCATGTTACAGTAGTCGACCTGGAAAACTGGTTGTTGACTGCAGAGGGAAGAGCTACACATGTTAAACTATGTTTTAAGTCTATGATAGTTTGTTTAAATCTGGATTTCTAACTTCATCTTTTTATTGTAATGTTTGAAACTACAGTGTGAAATGATCTGTTGCTGTTGGGTCCAATATGTTGTTAGGTAAAATGGAAAAATATAAAGGGACAGTTGTGTTGAGTAAGACTGTCTAAAGTCAAGGCAAAGTGAATTGCAAAGACTTTTTTTTTCCTCCCCCTTAAGTCCTGACTGTCTGTAAAGTGGTGAGACATAAGTTTATCTATAGTATAGGCTAATGTTGCTCAAAAAGAGGGGGGCATTTTTTCTTAATATTCTTTTCAAAAATTAGACTTAGCTAGGAAATACAACTGATCCACCTGAAGTCATCATGAATGTGGTGGAAATACAGATTGAATCCTAAATGTAACAAGGAAATTGGGATAGGAGTAACTTTACCAATTATGTCTGAACTTTATTTTTTGACTGTGAAGACTGAGAAGTAAATATCAAACTGATGCATTTTCTTGTATAACTTAAAAATACTGTCCCTGATAACGAATCATGTAAATGATGAATGCAAAATAATTCAGGATATTCAGGTCTTTTAATTGCTTGTATTGATAATTGTGTTTTTTTTTTTTTTTAAATCATAATCAATCTCTGTTTTATTCATTGATTTATTCATAGTTATTAGGTAACTTTAACATACTTAACTGCATTACATACATGGAGGCATAGGGTTTTTTTAGGATGACACCTGACCTGTCATTAAGATTCATTAAGGTTTACTCACTGAATCTGTATCTATATTGGATACTAGGTCTATAACATACATTTTTGCTTTGAAATTATGTAGTTGGTGCATGTATCGATCTAGAATACAATCAAAAATGAAATATGATATGCACACATACTGTCTTACTCAGCATTCTAAAAACCCTTCTGGAAAATATCTTTTGAGTTGTTTCATTTTTTTTCTTGACATGCTTTGAAAGTTTCACATTCTAAGGAGAAACTAAATGATTCATTGTATGAGATGGAACAGTAAACAAACTGTACATAAAGTATATAAAACAACATATGAATGTGTAAGGTAAGGAGAGAGGAAAAGTAGGAAGCATACCTTTTCTTCATTTTAATGATAATCTTACTGAAACATATCTATTGCTCAGCTGATGATAGTATTTTCTAACAGAGGCACCACTTTTATTGTCCATGCTGCATTTGGTGCATTTTGTGTGTGTGGTATGAGTGTTTTTTTTTTTTTTATTCCCTCCACTAGAATAAACACATACTGATAGACTGACACCTCACGTATTTCAGGTGAGCTGTTGGAAAATCAACCTCCATGGCCTTGCAGTGTCAGATGACTTCTGCAGCATCCAGTTCACAAGGTGACATTTTATATGGTCACTAATTTTACACTGGTTGTGTAAAATTTTAGTGTAAAGTTGCCTCTGTCTAGTATGACTAATGTTTTCAGAGAGGCACATAAATCTTGAACCGAAAGAGCTCTCCGAGGAGGCAAGTAAAGAGAAGATAGTGAAATCCAACTGACATAGAAATACAGAGAGGAAGAAACTTAGTGGAGGCAAAGTGAGGCAAAGACAGAACACCAAGACCCAAGGGCAATATTGAAAATCCTTTGACATATGCTTCAAAAGGCATCCATCTCCTTAAGTGACATGAATATGCAGTAGACTTTTCCCCAAGAGAAGAAGGCAGCACCTTTCCCTTCTGTAGTAGTCAGAATAGTCATAGTTAAACCCTCGTAAATGTGTGTAAAGTAAGTTCAGCATGCAATGGGATTCATGCTAGAATAGCTTGTTTCCTGTGTCATTATGCCCTAGTTGGGCTTGAACTCCTTTAAACTGCCAAAGAGTGAGCCAAGGACAAACATAGGGGTTTGCCACTACATTCTGCCATATTGGACAAATAAAAAGGTAAAATCCTGAAATTCCTTTTTATGAGGTACTTTGTAATTTTGAGAAAATTGTCCAAAATGTATCACATACAATTTTATGTATCTCTACAGAACAGCAGCTTATACTCTGTAGCTTAAGATCTGTGTTTATTGGAATTTGTTCGTGTATGTAGAAATTTCTGTAAAACTTTTTTCTTACTGTTTTTCAAATACAAAACATTTCATTTGTGTATGATATATAAATAAATCAATAAAATATAAGGGTAAGGATATATGGAGACAGGGCTTGTTGGTTATTTGGAATCCTGTTGAGCTTAAGTGCAGTTGAAGAGATAGTCTAAACAGAGGAGTTCTGCTGAGAATTGTGGCACTGATCTGGCACAGGTTTCTAAATATGAATACTTAATTGAAACCATGAACTAAAAAGCATGGCAACATGTTCCACTGAATGAGGTACAAGGACATGTCTGACTGACTAGAGCAGCAGAATCACGAAAAAGAAAGCAGCTGGGACGTGAACTATGAAAGTAATTTTTTTTTGCTATAAGACAAGAAAGAAAAGAAGTTTTAGGGTTCAAATTGAGGCCCAAAATATCCTCCTCTAAAAAGGAGGGGGGCTGAGCAGGGAAAGAAGAAAAAAGAAGATAAATCTAAAATGAAAAGATCCCTACTCGTTTAAGTGTCAGTTTTCATTGGAAGAATTGCTAAAAATAAATTTTAAAAATTCTTTCAGCTAGAAAAAAAATAAAGAAAAGCATTTAGGACGAACTTTTCTTATTGTACCAGGTACCACTAGGTCAAGCTGTGACTTGACAGCACAGCTCTCTCTCTCTCTCTCTCTCTTTATTTATTTATTTTTTTTCCTTCTCCTATCTCTAAAAAACAGTGAGCCTTCTCTTAACCTCTCAAAATTCCTTAATTTACTAGGTGAAATATTCTAGCTCACTTAAAACTTTGGTTTTATTTAAATTTATTTATGGGGTGTTAGCTTTTGGTGACTGTATACTTTTTGCTACCCTGAGGAAGAAAAAGAAGTCTGTTTAGCAATATTTTCATATATTTATATATACTAATAACTACAAATAACCATTTTATTTTACCCTAAATAATCTTAAAATAGTTAATCCATTGGTGATTTATTCCAAAAACTTTTATCTATTTCAAAAAGCAGAAAACAATTTGTCAAGAGATTAAATTTTGATACTAATTTGGTGTTGGAAACGCTGTTTTCTCTAAGAGGTAATGTTAATTTATTATGACTGAGTCTGTCCTTGCATGGAAATAAAATTCAGCATTCTAAAGCAATGTCATATGATTTACTAAAAAAAATTAATTGCTTTGAAAACATAAAACCTGTAGATTTATCTAAGCATTAACCCTGTTTTCTGAAAAGATTGTTTTTGTTTCCAGAAAACTAAGTTCCCATTTGAAACCTATATGCTGGAGGGGCGCTAGCATGGTGAATGCATTGCACTGAGTGAATTGAGTGGTTCTACTATGCTGTGACAGAGGAAGTGTTCAGAGTAAATACTGGATTGTTATGGTTTAATAAATAGGCTCTAAAACAAGCCTGCCTTCTTGCTAATCCGAGTTGTGTTTCTTTCTCAACCTCCTTACTAAACTTCTTCCCGCCCCCATATTGACAATGTAATTAAAGTCATCTTTGCAATGAATACTCTTGCATATGCAGTAGTCTGTACCTGACTATCTGCCTTGGTGATGCATGATCTATGTTTTCAAATGAGAAAAGCTCTTCATCATTCCTGAAAAGTGGGTGTCTTTCTCTTTAATTAATTTTTCTAATGCAGTTCAGGCTTTGGTTTCCTTTAACATGTCATATGTTCTAGAAAAAAGAAAAAGAAAAGAAAAAAAGTCTCTAAGAATAACTGGAGGAAAACTAAACTTAATATGAGCACAACATTAGCAGCTGGGAGGAAAAAAAAATCAGGGCAGCAGCTGATGAGCTGATGCTGCAGAGCATCATAACCTTTTTCATACAATTTAAAGACTATGAAGATGCAAGAATTAGTGAAATATGAGATGCAAAGCAGCTAATTTAAAAAAAATGTCTTAGAAGAAAGTAATTTGTTAAAACCCTTCTATGCTCATCATGTAAAGTTGGGTATAAATGGTTTCCTTCTTGATTAGTAACCTTAGCCAAGCTGAAAATGGAGTATTTGGGTAACAAAGGAGACTGAAATTGGTCTATAGATGCCAAGGTAATTACTACTTACTTAGAAAACTTAAGTGGTTTTTTACTTTAAGTGATACAAAAAGTAATAGAGATCTTAAATGGATTTTTCAAGTGGCATAGTGAGCAATAAAAGTCAATTATAGCCTAATGACAGAGACTGCCAAAAAAAAAAAAGGGGGGGGGGGTCATCTTTTCTGCAAGGTAAAAGCCATTGATGTGTGTTACAGGGAGGTTAGAAGCTGGCAAGAGAATTTAAGGAAATATATCCAATATTTTGTGAAATACTGCAGACATAGGAATTGCCTCCAGCTAATCTGGCTGTCAGAATAAATTAAAAATAAAAAGCTTCTCAGCGATGGTTGGTGGGTACCATATAATGTCTTTGAGAACGTCCCTGGTGAGAGCTTTTCTTTAGAGATAGTTCAGAGCTAGGCATTGGTAAATTGCACTGCTCATTTATATGTTCCTGAATCTCCCAAAATGTTCCTCTGTTTGCATCCTGTGGCTGTTTTTTCACTTTTTTTTCAGTCAGTTGTATAGTTTTAAGACGTATGGTGACAACAGAGGTTTGAGCAACTACATATAAAATGATCGCTGTCATTCAAAATGAACAGTTTTGTGTTATTTGATGGGAAGATTTTCTTAACCGGTGATTAAAAATGCTGTCATTTATATTTAATAATAAATATAAATCACAACCTAGATTCTGCTTATTCAAACCTACTTAATATCTGATTGTTGAATTTGCTAAAGATGTTTTTGGGCTGTATTCACTTTATTTCATAAATGTTACTGTGCATTCTAAAGACTCTGTAATCGTAGTGATGCTATTCCGTATTTGGTAAATAAAACAGCCCTCATCTCATTTCTATAGACATGGATTGTAAAACATAAAATACATTGTACTAATGAAGCAGCAACAGTAGTCATGGAGGAATTACTTTGTGCCTTAACTGGAGCTTTTATCCTATGGAATAATTCTTTATTAGATAGGATTTAAGTGAAGAGAATGGATTTGATGCAAGTTAAAATTTGCTTGAATCCATCATTATTTTACATCCTGAAAATAAGTTTAGTTGGCATGGAAGAAGCTTGTAGGGTAAAGAGTCAACATTGCAGTATACTTATGTGTATTTTAGAAATTTTGTGTGTGCCGCTTTACACACGTATTTCCTATCAGCATGCTGCAAGAAATATAACTCAGCTCTATTGGGAGTGTTTTAGTTCAGGATCTAGGTTTGATTGTCAGTAAGTGGAGATCTTGATGAGCAAGCCTGCGCAATGGACCATCTCGGGTAGCTTGTTGTAAAATACTTGTTGAAAGAGTGAAGGCAAGCAAATCAGACAGAATCTTGACATCAGCCAGGAATTGATGGGCTATCCTGAGCCAGCCAGGCTATCCTGAGCTCTTAGGCTGAAGAAACTTTTGTGTAAAGGTTTGTTTTGAAAGAGAGGTAGAACTTCATTGCACTGCTCTTAGATTCATGAAACAGGAATCAGTGTATATTTTACAGAATCTGGCTGCTCCTCTGCAGTTCTTTAGATTTCTTCATTTATTTGCCAGTGGGAATTTTGTTCCTGAGTTTCTCCGGGATTGGTGCCCAAGTTGCTCATTAATGCACCAATATTGCTTATACTGCTATTGTCCATCAGAGAGATCAGTTTTCTAATGAATAATCTGTTGTAAACCAGTCTCTTGAACATGTTAATCAGCGAGCAGAAACGCTGTATCCATATTACATAATTCATCTGGGTAGAGTTACTCTGTTGCAGGCCTTCCTAATATAATTAACTCAGATTCATAATGCCTGTCACTAACCACAGAAGTCATACATTCTGAAATTTGGACAATGGACTTCGTGTTATGACGCTTATATGTCAAAACTATTTGGGGCCATTGCTTACTGTGTCTAATAGCCTACCAGGTTTTGTGAGGTTTTGATTATGTTATTTAGATAATGTGAGAAGGAAAGATACCGGTTCCACATTTATTATATTAACTGGGTGTTGCAAGTGTGCAAGCACTGTGTACAGTGACTGCTATTAACCAGTTTTGAAAATGCAACCTAAAGTTGCCCCCTGTGTGCTCAGATAGAGTACTTGCACACTTGCAAGTTGGTTTTTGTGTATAACCGTCTGAATGGACTGTTTGTATATATAGTATGTTTCTTAGGTGTTGGTATTATAGTAATGCTTGAAATATGTGGCCATGAAGATGATAAAGTCCATCATAAGCAAAAAAACAAACAAACAAAAAAACAAGCAAACAAAAAACCCAACTAATTAAAAGCACGTGCTTCAGATACTTCTATCTGCTTTGAGCACTTCTCAGAATGAAAGCTTTCATTCTCACACTGAGTCTCCCTATGCTAGGTATGGAACTGGCATTTCCTCCATGTTTGTGCTATATCTTGGACTACAAACGCTGTTTTGCAGTGGTGGATCCACTTTGCGGGTGGTTTCATTAGGTGAAGTGTTCTAGACCTTTTTTTTTTTTTTTTTTTCTCTCCACTCTTCATTGGGAACACCAAGCGTTGTTCAGGTATGTGGCAAAACGCTTGTTCCATTATCCAGAGACCAGACCTGAAGGGGCCATTCGCACTATAATTTCCACGCTCAAGTCTGGCTCACAAAGAGGTTTGATACTTAGAAATCTTTTTAAAATACATTTTCCTAGATGCAAATAAATTATTTTTTCATGGGCTAATATGGTAAACTATATATGTGGAGTGTTTTTCTTTTTTTTCCCTTGTAACTGAAACCATTGAGTAAATCACTGCATATATTCTGATGTAATAATCCTGGAGCTTGGGATTCACTAAATGTTTGTGACTGGGAATTCGGAGCTATGCAGCTAGATTGGCAGCAAAAGTCCAGGAGATACTTCAGCAGGCTGTGAAGTTTGTTAATGTGTCTCCTACCAAAGACCGAAGAGAATTGCAAGCTTATGTGTGAAGGCAAGCAGCAAGTCGCTCAGTTTGTAGTGTATAGGAACATACTTGAGCATAAATTAGGCATTGTGTGTTCCCTGGGGGTGTGTGCGCTGCTTGTGGCCTGTAAATAGGCTTTCTGTTTTGCTTTGGTTTGGCTCTTTTGCCTTGTGTGCCAAGCCAACAAGCTCCCTCCTGTGCAGAGCTCTAATGCTTCTGTACCAGGCTGCTGTTGGAGTGGCAGGATGCTTGGCAACGGAGTGAGGGGGGAGCACAAGTTCCAGCACTGTACCCTCATCTACTGCATATACACTTACCCACACTGAGCTAAACACAGTCCAGCCCAGAGAGTTTCGCAGTAAAGTGAAAAATGACAGGGAGAAATCATTGCTATGACAACCCCATAGTGTGCATAGGGAGCATATGACTCACCAGCATTTTGAGTTCAGGCAGTCAAATTCCTAAGCAGCTGGCCTTTTTGTCTTGCTTTATGGGTGAAATGGAGTAATAGGCCATTTATGCTCTGGAGGCTGCCTGATGTGTTTATAGCAAAAAGTACCCAGCGTGTGTGCCTCTGCATGGCTCTTCTTTTAAGAGCATAAAAGGAAAAATGACATAAACAAGATCATGTGTTTGTATTTCTTATTCCCCCTGCCACAAGTAGCCCTTTTTGTATTTTGGGGAATCTAGAACTCCTTATTCATGTTGGACGGTGCAAATGGCACTAGGCAGTGGGGAGTAGCTGTCAGGCAAGGTGGTGGCTGCAGGCAGTTTGCAAGAGGAGACTCTCCAAGGAAGCCGACATTTCTTTGTTGTCTCTCCATACAGTAGACTTTCCAGGCACTATGTGATGCAAATAAATTACCGACTGCAGTGGGTTCTGTACTGCCTGCCTTGTCTTGCCTGCAGGAGCTGCCATGTGGTACGCACCCCACACTCCTCTGCTTTGTACAACCTTCTTCTTTGCACAACTTTCCTTATTTGCTGCATCCAGATAAAGGAGGAGCTACTTCAAATTCACAAAGCAGATATATACAGATGCCTTGCGAAAGAAGTGATTGTAAGGGCACACTGTTAGGGATGAAAGCCCCTTAAACTTCTTTCAGGCAAGTATTCCGTGTCTTTCAGCTGTGCTTATGCATCCTCAGCCAAAAAATATAGTTTTTGTTCTGTTTGGTTTTAAACAACAAAGGAGAACCTGAAGAATGTTGTTGATTACTGTTATGGTTTTCTTTTCACATGCCCTGGCTATTTGACATAATGGTTGTTGTGGTCAAGTTGCAATCAGAAACTATTCACTTTGAGATGCTACTTGCAGATTTACTTTCTAGAATAGAATAGCTTCCTTCTGAATAAAGAACCTTGTTAATATATTTTTATGAATTAAGTTTTGTATGTGATTTTTGTCTCAGGATAAGGATGGTAACCTTTAATCCAGGAATCCTTTAATCAGGAAGCTAATTCCTGAGTTTAATGAGTGTTTTTGTATTCATGCGAGCATGAATACAAAGAAGAATTCACAAAGAAGAATAAAATAATGGTTGTGAAAACTGAAAATCTGCCCAAAATCTAAAAAATTCGAAAGAAAAACATAAACTATAAGTAGAGAAAATATTCATATGTGATCAGGTCACGACTAATTCCTTGGGAACGCATTGGTGACTTTCAGAGATGTTTTGCAGCTTTTTTTAATGCCGATTGAATATACCTTTTCCATAGCAGACAAGGAGTCAAGGCACATGACAGGATGCCTTTTTTTTCAATGAAAAATTCTGCCGAGAGGTAAACTGAATAGGCAAAAGCAACATAAATATCATGTCATGTTTACTGTGCTGTATCTGGCCAGACCTGCTGGCCTGGCCTGGCTGCTCCTTTCCTGGATGCAGGCTGTGGAACTGTATTTCAGGACAAATTTGAAACGAGGCTGTTTGTACATCATGAGGGATGCTCTCCCTTTTACTTTTTCGTAGGCCTCCGAAAACTAGTAAATGACTAAATAGAATTAGATTCAGGGGCAAAAGCATTAAAGAAGTTGTTACTCTATTCCTTTCTCCTCACTGGAGTTAGAGAAAATAGTATTCAAAAGTGATATAATTATTCTAGTTTGTTGTTTAATATGTTCTGCTGTCTAATTTTTGACAGTCTATGCAAATATGCTAACTTAATAATGAGAAGAAAAGGGAAACCTGAGATTACAAAAGCTTTTAACACTGTATTTTACAGCTTCAGGCATTGAGGTGCTTATGTCAGTTAGTCCTTCACTGGATGCTCAATAGGATGCAAAATAGAATCCCAATACAGTAGTCTAAAAGGAAATTATTTTCTGCATTTATTATTCTGAAAGTTAATGGGTTGTTTTTCAGCAAGTCTAGGATTCATCTGAAATTTATATACATGGCCCCTTTTTCATAAATCAACTTAAATCCTGAATTATTCATAGTTTCCTTATTTCTTTCTGTGGTTGGTTGTCCTGAAATGAAAGAAGCTAGAATTTATTCTGCAGGCACTTTCACTTTATTGAATAATGGGAACGTTGCACTGGTAATTGAAGTTTTACTCATTACACTTACTCATTTATTTAATCTTCATCAGAAGAATGTTATTCAAGTCTGGTTGCTATTTGACACTGTGGTTGGTTATGAATTGTAAGCAGGAAAGAGGTCAAGTCTATTTATCTGATCTTGTGCCTGGTTCTCTATTAGGTTTCTGTACGACTGTGTCTGAAGGAAGCCTTAGATTGTTTTGAATAATTTTAACAGTCTGTGGAGCTTATGCTTATATAATGCTCATGTCACAGAATTGGAAAAAATACACAAGGGTTTCTATCCCTGCTATTGGTTGTACTTTGCTATTGCAATTGTTGTTCTTTATTGCTTCATTATTAAAATTCCTAATGTATTTCTGCCTCATTAATTAAAATCAGTTGCTGAGAGGACTACTCTATTTGTTCTGCTTAAAGTTCATTCCATTTTTCTTCTGCAAAGTAACAGAGATTTATTCTTTTTTTCTCAGAGAATACAAAGTCAGGTCTAAATCGCTTTGAAGAGAAGAAGGAATTCTCTTTTTTTGGATAAGGCTTATAATGGAAAAGCCCCTGAATCTGAACAAATTATCAAAGTATAAATTACAGCTTCAGATTGTCATCTGAGTCCTGTGGCTTTCCTAGGTGAGTTAACCTGTTATACTCGTGAAGTATTGAAGGTTGAATGGAATCCACTGCAATGCTTTAAGCTTGCATATACATTTGTGATCTATTTGGATGTTTAATACGAGTAGAAACAGAATGGCTAGTGATGAGTAAGACAAAGGGCAGGTAGTTATACCATGTCATGTCTAACTGTCAGGTTCAGTGCATGTTAATAATTCTTAAATATGCATTTTGGCTACCCTGCAAAAAACCCTTCTGTTTTGTGAAAATAATCATTTAGCTTATGTGGCTCTGTTCATGTAACAGTGCCCATGGAAATCAGGTACTCTTTTTGCTGTTTGCTCATATTATTAATAAGGGGCCTTTAATTAGATGCACCTAGAATTGATGCTGCAATAATTATTCCTGAATAAGCACTCAGCATGAGAAATTTGAAAGATGATAACGATATGTGAGTTTCTGTGGTAACATTTTAACCTTAAAAGCCTCATTTTATATTTAAAAGAAGCTGTAAGGTATTGTTGGTTTCTGTTTAAGTAAAATTCTTGCAGTGAGTGTGAGGCTACGGAAGCAGACCAGATTTGATAACCTTAGAATATTAATCCTGTGTTTACTTGCAGAACAGGAGCATCGTGCCAGAGCACACTTGTGTCTTATCTCCTCAGTTTTCCTTCAGACAAGGTTTAGAGGCCAGCTCATTTCCTCTGCCTGCTCATGAATAGATTCTATCTTTAACAAAAGGGTGGAGAAGGGCATATATCTGCCTTGATGGCTAACAAGATTGCTGAGTGCTAGGAAGGTGGGAATTAAAATTACTTTCTTTGCCTTGGGCCTCTGCTCTGCTGCTATGAGCCAGGATTATCAATAGATTTGGGGGTAAAAAGAATCCTGAGTGTCATTTTTGAGATACTGTTAGATGTCCGATTCTTAGAAAATGCTGGATATCTGCATTTTCAGGACATCATAGGCTGTGTACCTTTGAACATTTCTGGTGGCTTCACCATTGGTAAATTCACCTTGCAGCATAGTACCAGGCAGAGCTTATTGGCAAAAATAGACATAAGACAACATGAAGATTCATCTTTGAACCTTTGGATTTGAATCCCCATGTTCTGGAGATGGTTGTGTTAAGAGTTGATTTATTTTATTTTTAGATTTTAAACTCTGCCTTTTATTTTTATGGCACTCTTGAATAAAGGCATGTATTTTATCTTTTCAGAACAACAGTTTGAGTTCTGAACTTAAGCTTTTAAGTAAACAAAAGGGGGGAAAAAAAGGGAGAAAATTGGTTTTGCAGGAGGAGACAGATTTTGCATTTTAGTAGTTATCCTCTTCTGGTATTTTAAAGCTCTCATAACATTGCTTATCTGCAAAGATAGAATAAGGAAAGAGAAACAAGAAGTACTTTCTAGATAGCCTGTTATTATGTGAGCAAATAACAGAAGAGAGAGGAAAGATTATGTCTGCTTCTGATCTTTTACATTGATTATGCTTTCTGTCAAATCAGCAGTAAGAAGAAATTCCTGCTGACATTAGTTTGGTTCTCAGCTATATAGCTATGGTTACATACAGCCCTGTGAAAGGCATCTTCGGCTGCAGAAAGCTCTGTAGAAGACTGGGCCTTCATAAAGCTTAACTGTCTGTATGTGAGTGCATGCACATGAATATGAAAAAAATATTATTTAAAGTAAACACATTTCAAGTCTTCTCTGCTAATGCTGTCTTACTATAACTTATGTCTTATAATCCACAAGAGTGAAGGCAAAACATTTTATTAATTAATTATTCTATAAAGCTTTCCTCTTGAGAATATATATTGAGATTATAAGGAGGCGGGTTAAACTTGCATTAGTAATATCCTATCAAAATCACAGCATCTAATGTATTTTAAAAAATATTAAAAGTTATTATAAAATTATGTGACATTTTAAAACATTTTGACAGAATTGAATTTTGAAATGTCACTTTAAAATATTTTTCTTTGATTCATAAATAGACAAAAAAGGTTATTTTTTCATATCAGTATTTCAAAGGGGCTTTTAGGCTTTTAGATGCATATCTTGTACTTTTAGTTAGAGTTAGGGCTTGATGGAAAGGAATGTATGTGCGTATGTGCAGTTTTCTGTGGTGCCAATTTTAAGAGCGAAAAGTGGCTCATGAAGTGTGTTTTCAGTTTTAAGTACTTTACTGTATCAAGTCTTTGCGAGTAGTTTATCTTTTCCAAAGGAATGGAAGAAAAGGCTAGCTCTGTGCTAGACAATGGACAGTGGCAGTTGGGCTCTTAGGGCAATGGTATGTAAAGGTTAGCTCAAAGCTGTCATTTCTACAAATTGCAGTAGTGGCTTCTGCATATCAACAGTTTAGCTAACTATCCTAAAAAGAAACTTCCACGAGGTCACTTAGTTGGTGACTCTTCTGTATCCAAAACAGACTATTATCTGGGAGACATACCAGGGCACTTGGAGACATTGACAGATGGAGACTGGTGATGTAGTACTAGCTATTTCAGCTTCTGCTGCCCCTTCTTCTGCATTTCACTCCTCTGCCAGAGGTTACTGCCCCAACAGAGCGAGTTGTGTATGAAATTGCTGCTGCTCGAGAGCTCAGCATTTCGCCTGAGGCTCTGTTGGTGAAATTCGGCAGGGTCACACTTTGGTACCTGCTGCGCTCAAGTGTGGAGGCAACATTATTCTGCAAAGGTGCAGGAAGAACAGTTAGGAGCCTCGTGTCTCTTGACTGTGGTACTTGGATACTTCAGTTGCTTAGGCAGAAATCTTTCCAGAATATAATTCTCAAAGTGATGATAATCTCAGTATTTTTTGTGCATTTACTATTGAGATTTTTTTGAATTAATAAGGAATAAAAAAGATGTCTGAAGAAAAAGGATGGGGGAGAAGGATAGGAAATAGTGAGCTAATGAGGGCAACTGCTGTTGTTGACGAAGAGATGATGCAATCATACTGTAGTAAGTGACATTTATTGTTTATCAATATTTGCAGAAAAATCTCAAAAAACTACTGAATGAGACATTTTTCAGTTCTGGTGATCCCTGTTTTAAAGGATGCAATATTCTGCAGTTTATACAAAAGTAAGTGTATGTTTTCTGTGTATAAGGCAGATCTACTAATGAACTGACTTTCAAATTATACAGCATGTACGTTTTTGATACATAACTATGCAGAGTGAGAGTATTTTATTTTTCAGAATTTCAAATTTCCAGGAGCTCTGGATTTCTTCCCAACTTTGCCCCTAATTCATGTAGTCTCTTCTCCCATGGAGATATATTTCTTATTAAATAAGCTACAAGACCCAGAAAGATTCGCATATGCCTAGCTCCTTGGAGAGGATGAAATAAGAATAAGATAAGTGGAGGGATTTCTTTATCAAACTGAGTAACAGCCGGTCTAAATTAGCAGTTGGAAATGATTTTCTAGAAAGTTGCTGCTGTGAGTTGTTGGCAGTCTGGGTGATTACTGCTCATAGCCAGTAATGACAGCAGGAATTTGAGAATATTTGGCATGAACAAAACAAAGAATATCCCAATCCAACTGCTAGAGAAAAATGCAAAAGCATACGGGCCTATTCCATCTTCATTCTTTCTGACTTGCCCATTTTCTTCCTTTTCCATTTCCATTTTATTTCATGATAATTTAAATTTCCCTTTCTTTTTGTTCTTAAAGTTGTAAATAATATTAAAGTCGTATTTAAGCTTCTTTTAAATGCCTCTGGGCAAAGCTTACCAAGTTCTGAATATAGTAACTGAATATAGTTATTGTTGGATTTAGTCTTTGGGAGCACATAGGTTTATTTTTTATAATACTTTACTGATGTCACAAACTTGATTTTTTTTTCCCGATGCTAATTGTATTTGAACATAATTTGCTAGTCCAGAGTTCTGTTTCTCACCATTTTCAAGAATTGTAATCTATTCCTTATTTACTAAGAGAAGATTAAAGCAAAATGATAGGTTTTGAATAGTGTCCTCCATGGATGAGGGAGCTGGAAAGCACTGGACAAGCTGTTGTGCAGGTTGTGGACTGAGTTCCTTTGTTTTCAGCCATTTCTCAGCAGAAACACACAAAGAACATAAAAATAAGTGATATATTCAATTAGAAAAACTGTCAGTAGGTGTCATGAATTCTGTTCATTTGAGCAATATGTTCTTTTGGGGTTATGAAATTTTTGTGGCTAAGAACACAATACATTTAGAAGAACTGTAGTTTACTAGAAAAGGTATTACTTAGATGTATCAAGTGTAAACCAATTATCTGACACCATTGAAATCAATAGAATCAATAGAGAGAGCATCTGCATATATTTCAGTGCTTTCGTTTGTTAGGATCAGGGAATACAAATGAGATGGCATCTGTTTCCTGTATCTCGCATCTGTTAAGTCTCAGAAGCTGAAACCTATAGAGCACACAGCAAAGCCTCTGAAAAAGCAACACAAAATTTATGCTGGTATTTGTATTGTATTGCTTTGTCCCCATAAATTCTCCATATATTTGGCTCCATATAAATGTACCTTATAGTAAAAATCTGGAAAAGGAGGAAGTAGAATTCACTTAATATTGTATATTCTAAACTTTAAAGTCTAAAACTTCCCAACATTGCATATAAATTATTGAGTTAAAATTGATTGCACTGTGGTTTGTTTGATAGATCTTTGAAATTGAATATATATAGCCTATGTTTTGCATTAAATTAGATATATATATGCTTTTTCTGCTGGGATAGCTTTCAAAGGAAATAGTTATGTTCTTGTTTAAATATACAAATTGGATTTTGGGTCCATTTAATTTGAAGAAATTAGTGCTGCTCTAGTAGTCATAGAAACTGCAGCTAAGAACATACTGTTGAATATAACCATCTGCAGAAAATCTCAATGCTGAATGCAGTTTTCTTATGGTCCTAACTATGTAGGAATTGAATACAGGAAAAAAAATCAGAAAACAAAACTAAAAACTGAAGTATGAGAATTACTTGTTCTATGTTGTGTACCTATAAGGACTCTAAAAATGCATTAGTGTCTGTGCAAAATTTGTAAACAAGTATATATCAAATATGTACTTGCAAATACTTGCCATGCACTGCCCCTGCCTGTGCGTAGTGTCCTGGCTGGCTTCCCTTCAATCTGATAGATGTTTTAAAAGACTGCTTGGCATATCAATCTGAAAGGTCCTCAGAAGCCAGGTTGAACTACCTGAGGTCTTTCCTTATATGATCCACTAATTCCCAAAGATCTCTGGCTTCACTGATTTGTATCAGATGTTGTGTTTTCTGACAAGAATGTCTCCTTGCATCTGAATCGGAGCCCTCATGTCCAAGAATGTCAAAATAGTTGATGCTAGAGTGGAAAACAGAAGATAAAAGCCTTGCTATTGGCCATAGTATGTATTCAGGATGAGAACTGGTTCTAGAAGAGAATAGATTTTTCGTTTAATTTAATAGCAGAGTTTGATTTCAGATAAATAATTAGCTGCCAGTAAGGTCCACAGTACTTTGCGAGACCCACTGCTATAAATTGGGCAATTACTGGCATCATTTAATGACACTGCAGAGATTGCAGCAAAGTTATTTATATATTATGGGCTTGTCAGGAAAAGAGAAACCTACCTGAGGCAATTTACTGGCAAAGTAAGGAAGGTGTGGACACATCTGTACACATCTGTATTTGCTACATTTGCCAAAATCTTGGGCCAAAACTAAAATGACACTCAATACCATAAAGGATTACCCTCTGTTTCCAGAGAACTTGAAATGTAAAATTTGCACTGCCTTATCAAGGAGTATGGTACACAGTCTATCTGCTTCTGAGAGTAGTAGCAGGAATTTTAGTTGCTGTCTGGGTTATCTGAAAAAATTTCATAACCAGGAATCCTGTTTAGAAATACAATTTAGAGCTAGGCAAATAAGTATCAGTGCTATAATTTCTCCCTCTCCTTTTGATATTTCATGAAATGAGAACTTTATACACTTTTCGTCTTAGAAATCATTTATTTCAGATGTTATCTGAAATATGAAATATTTCATACGAAATATGACAAACATATTAAGCTATTACTGTAGATGATTTTTGACCAAAGAGGGGTTCACTATTTACCAGGAGATTTCAAGTGAAATTTCAAAAGAAAATTATGTTCTCATAATGAAATGTATGTTAACTATGTATGTAGGAATAAAGATTTTTCAAATCAAATGCAAGCAAGTCTTAAAATGCCTTTCTAATTTCTAAGAGATGAAGGAGTAATAGCAGCAAAATCTTCTATTTTGCTGCTTTAATTCAGACAGTGAAGAGGATAATGTACTTGCTGATCAAACGATTGCCAACTTGGTGTTCAGACAGATTTCTGTACATTTATCTAAGGTATTATTAATAGGTGATGTAAAAGTTGCCTGACTGAGACTGATTAAAGGCTGTTGAAGTTGGAAGATGTTTCTGTGGATTACTAGGCTATGTGCACATGCTCTTCTTGAGATGAAGAACTGTTCTGAATGTCAAGTGATATAAAGTAGGTCATAAAGATGAATAGTGTCAGATATTTATGATACATAGGATTTATGGAACAGTGGGTGCCCAGAACAGTGGCCTCACATATTTTTCTTCCTCAAGGACTGCATTTCAGTGCTTTATGTTCTGTACAAAAAAAAAAAGACTAGAACTTAACATTTTCTAGTGCTTTAGAACCACAGTTTGCTTTTCAGATGCAACATTTAATCACACCATTTCCTATGATGCTAAATATTTATTATAATCTCATTTTTAAGAATAGAAGGGTTCAGTCTCTCCTCGGAGAGCAAAAGGGAGAATGACTTAGCCAAAACCACAGCAAGAATTAAGGTCAATCAGCACAGAGTACCAATTTCCAACTTTTTATTTGCTTTCTCTAAATATGTTCAAAGCTATATAAAATTGGTATTTTATCCCATAAATATCCTATTCAGGATAGCATAAGAATTTAATTTACATTTTAACTTTTCTTTGGGAATAAGAATGCATCTGATGCAAAATAATCTACTTTTTTGAATATTAATAATTTCTTTTTAATGAAGATATCATAGTTATTTAGCTTGAAAATAGGCATTTCATTAATGGATTTTTTCAATCATCTAAGCTGAAGTTTGGGTGTTCAGCAGAATGTGTCAGATATAAGCAAGAAGGAATGTATTTGACCTGAGGGCTTAGTTTCCAGGTGCCAGTTAAGAAATTGCTTTAAATGTATGAAATGTTTTAATAGTTCGAGTCTTGGATTCCTCTGAGATTGTTCTTTTTCCTATGGTATAGTGTCACGCTGAATTATCTTAAGTATGGAGCAACATAGCATAAACAGATCTATAACAAATTTCAGAAATTAAGAATGCCATAGTATAATGGGTTCATTGTTCACAATTTGCATAGAACAAGAGACAATGCTTTCCTTTGGTTTAATAGGGAGGGAATATTTCCATCATTTGGGGTTTTGAACTTTAGGGAAGTTTTTTATTTTTATTATTATTATTATTATTATTATTATTATTATTATTATTATTATTTTTTTTTTTTTTTTAATTGAAATGTCATGAAGCCACCCAATGCCTCTGTGTTCCTTTCATGTAGTTTTTATTATTAACGTGAGTCTAATATGTTATTTATGTTGTCTTGTCAAAAGCAGCTTGAGGAACAAGACCTAAATATATTTGGTGATAGTGTGGCTTATTTTGAGTTCATGTGATTAGCAGTAAAGTAGTGTCATTGTAGAGCTCAGGGAGTAAACAAATACTTAGAGATTCATAACTTTATTGTTAAGGGAAAACCTGCCTAGGAAGAGGTATTCATATTATCTTATTTTAGGCATCTAAGATCTAGGCATCTTTAGGCGATGGAGATGGAAGTTACCCAAGAGGCAGAATGGGGTCTTCTGCTTCATGTCACGAGTAAGTCTCCAGAAGCACCTACCCTACCTCATTGGCTATTAAGCAGTTAACCTCTTATCTGTATTAATACTGTACTTAATAGATGGATTCTTGAAATTATGTAGTGTAATATTTTCTACAGACTCTGCTTCTTTTGGGTATACAACTGTGATATGACTGTGAAGTAATTTTTGAAAGGGATCTGGATAGGGAATGAGTGAAGGGTGAAAAAAAATTTTTTTTGGAGCTCTGCTAAGAAAATGTTGAAAATAAATTGTTCCACTGCAATCTACTTCTCATGAAGGGTTGCTCCTTAGAGAAATCTTTACAACCAAGGGAACCTTAAACCCAGTGAAGCAGGATGCTATAAAATCATTGTCAGGTTAAAAGAGGAGGGTTACAATATTGAAATTTCAGTGAAACAGTTTGCTTTAGGCTAACACAGAATAATTTTTGGATGAAGAACATAAAAATCCTCACTTTCCACTGATACAATTGTTGATATTGTAATTTCACTCTTCTTGCTGTATGGCCTGTTGGGGGGTGGGTTTTTTTTGTTGTTGTTTGTTTGTTTGTTTTTACTCTGTCTCTTATTTTTGCATCATTAAAATGCCATTGGGCCTGCTCTTACTGCCCATGTACACACGACACATGAGGAACCTCTGTGGGAGCTCCTGCACTGAGATACCTGTACAGCTGGTGGTTCACCTTAAATACAGATATACTTCTAGCATGTTTCATGCTCAAAATGTGTGACATTACATCAGTTTTATATTCAGAAGTATGAAATGGATATTACCAGCAGAAAGAATGTTAAAAATGAGAATGAGTAGGCTAGCAGTTGTTCAAGGACATTTGATTTAGCTGTATCAGAGCAGATTAGGCTCTTCAGAATAGAGAAGTGACCATCAGTTGAATTAGTTATCCTCCTTCTGTTTTATTTCTCTTACAGAATGGCCTGGGGCTGGAAGGGTACTGTGTTACGACTGTAGAATTCAGAAATATGCTGTCTATAAATTGTCCAGTTAAGACTTAGGTGTGTAAAATTTCCACCTCGAGCTCGAAGTTCCCTCCTGTCCTTTTTTTCTCCTTGCACTCTCATTAAAGCCATAAAAATCTTTATGTCCTTTTCCAAACAGAGCAGGTTATGTTTCATCTGGATTATTTCAGGCAGTTGATTTACAATGTGGCTTCAGAAACAGCTGTGTTAGTGCACCTATAAGAAGGAGGGAGCTGATGTGTAGCATGAGGAGGGAGTAGCCAGGCACGGGGAAAGCAGGGGCTTCTTGGCCTCAACTCCAGACACTGAAATCAGGTCTCAAGCCGCTGCAGTTGTGACTTTTTGCAAGTCCCTTGATTTGATATTGCATTTATTTTCTTTACTGCGTAAGTGAGAGGCTGATGAGTGGGACCCATATCCTGCCCTTCCTCATATGGACAGTGACTTCTTAAGGATAGGACTCCGTCTCACTCCTGGGTGCTTAGGACAAACTGGAGACCCTATCTTATCTGGAGCCTCTAACAGATCAGTTAAGAAAGTTATATGGGTTCATATGCATTTAGGAAATCTTAAGCATAATTTCAAAAAATCCTTTTTATATTATTATTGTAGCTTTGTAAATTTGGGATGTATTTAAAGAAAAGACAGTAAATGAAAAGCTCTATTTCAGTTCCTGCTTTATGGTAAAATATCATGTAACTGCCTAAACATACCTTTATTTTTTCGCTGTCCATTATCATTTTTAACTTCAGTTATTTTGAATGATGTCTCCTTCATACTTTTGCTCAAGAAAAAACACACCCGTTGAACAGAAGCTCGGATTTACAAATAGCGTCTCTGATTTCTTTGCACCATTTTCTTTCGAGTGCCACAGGGTAGTCATTTGATGACTGTTTTTTTGGGCATAATTTATTAGGAACTAGGCTGTTTTTCTGCCTTTCATTGATCCCTGATCAAAAAGTGATGTATGTAAATAAATTTCAAAAATTATTTTTATTCTAATTATTTTAGTTGACTGGTGTGAGGCTTGGTGCTGTCAGAATGGATTAGCTTAGACAAACCTTTGTTTTTATCAGCAGGTAAGAAGGCAAGCAATCCAATTAAAGGAAAATGGTGACTGCAGTTTAGCTGAATTTTGCAGGCGATGAAAAAAAATTTTGAACATTACTATGAATTGAGAATCAAGCCAGGGAAATGGTGAAAAAAAATTAAAACACTTTTTCATTTACTTTCTTGTTGGTGGAGCAGTTATTCCCTATCAGAGCTGAGGAGAAGAAAAAATCCTCCACAAATGTATGCATTTGAAATTAAGCATGAATTTTAAATTAATAAACATCCAGATGCTTAAATAATAAAAAACTCATTAGTAGGTACCATTCTTAGTCTACATAGTTGAATGTCTGTCAGAAATGACTAGTGTGTTTCTGGCTGTAACCTGCTGGTTGTTGTTAAGCAATGAAATGAGAGAGGTGAAATAATGCAGTCACCTGTAAATTTAAGTAGACGAGAAATGCTTTCCATATGCTGGGAGTGTTTTCAGGATGCTAAAATATTTCTTATTCTTCATCAGACTGAGACTTCCATGTGAGGGGAGAGGAGGGTTGCCCGATTGTGGTGCAGGAGGGATTTGAAATCCAGGCTTCAAGGGGAATAATAGTCAGCAACGCAGAAAAGGATCAATTGTGAAACAGTAATATGATAAATATGGTTAATTTTCAGCAATTGTTTATAATCCAGTGGCTTTCTATAAATAGTAATAGAAGAGACTATAGGCTAGCTCCTTGCTCTTCTTGATTCTAATTATTAATGTGAGCAATATGTTCAGTGTTTTAACCTAAAAGATTTTAAGAACAACAACTGAAATATTTTCTGTAGCAGCTAGGGAATTGGGGGGAGACAAGTGGAGGGCCAAGGGTCTCCTTAGGTTTTTTTTTGTGGTTTACAGAATTTACAGAGGCCGTAGGATTAAGTCAAGCCTCTGTAGATATTCTCCATGGAGGCTGTCTATCATGAGACTGCATCTTTTGGATTGGATGGTGACAGAAATAAGAGGTTGGAGTGGCTATAGGAACATGGAAAAACAAGAAAACAAACAAAACTTCATGAAGTATTTCACACCTTCTCTTATCTTGTAAATGCTCTTTTAGAGGAGTATTAGGACAATCTCATCAAGCAGTGAACTTTCTGGGGAGGGGATATTGCAGACTGCAAACTAACAAGCTAGGCTTGTGTTGTGAAAAAGTAATTCCTTCATTCACAATAGAAATGAATAGAATTTTTCCCATAAATATATTTTACAGTTTGTCAGTTGCCTTTTCATGAAAAATAATAACATTTTAAACATCTTTTTTTTACCCCTGTAGTAATAATTGAAAATAAGTACATAGTTGTGATTGCAACAGACATTGTATGATTCAATGAAAGTCATAGTTACTTTTTTTCACTGTTGTTTCTGCCTTTAAAATAACAGTCCAGGACATAATTATGAAATCAGTTTTCACAGAAAAATAAAATAGTTCAAATGCAGTGGCAATGTTTCACACACGTCTTGTTTTGAAAGCTGTTTCCCTTGATACATCAATTAATCTGTCAGCAGAGTTTGGGAGTACTCAGAGCAGTAGTAGTCAAGTGTATGCTGATCCTGGGTGTCGCTTTCTTCTGCAGAGGAAGACACAACTTTGTAAACCTGTCATCTCATAATTACTGGCTTCCAGGTACAGGAAACCCATGGCCTGGCATGTGCAGCTGCATGTTTTATTATTTGGTTGTACCTTGCACCAGGGTTCCCTGGCTTTTGGCTGTCAGTTTGATTGAAGTAGATAAGACAGGGAATGATAAATCTTGTATCAATCATAGCTCACAGATGGAAAGTGAGGAGAAAACTGTGAACTGTTCTGAAATGTTCAGAAGGCATATGCCAAACTGATTTAGAAGTAGCATGCATGGATATAAAGACAAATATGTTTTCACTTTGTTCCTTTTTGCTTCAAAATACTCTGTGTAAGCTATTCTAGAAGGGTGAAGAGTCTTTGAACTTAAAAGACTTTTTAAGGGAGGTAAATGTTCTTGTAAGAAGGATGAAAACTCGCTGTAGGATCTCTCAATATCATTGTTTCAAATCAAAATCTTGGAATATAGTGTCTGAGTCCAGGGAAGAATGGTGACACATAGATGAAGTGATATACAAATGATGGTCATGCTTGTTGGCTAAAGACGGGCATTTGTTAATTCTTCTGTATGTGCTTTCTTTATTATGCTTCTTTCCATTTAACTCGAAATTTCACTTACATGTGCTATTTTACATTCTTACCTGAGCAGTTTAAGAATTTAGTATAGATACCCAGTACAGGTACTCGGTCCTCCTTCTTGCCATTTTTGAAGATTCCTGTAACATTGGCTTTCTTCCAGTCTTCTGGCACCTCCCCCATTCTCCAGGACCTTTTGAAGATGGAGAGTGACTTAGCAATAACATCTGCTAGCTCCCACAGTACTCAGGTATATCCCATCAGGGCCCATGGATTTGTGGATGTCATGTTTCCCTAAGAGTGCTCTCACCCATCTTCCTCTACACAGTGCAAGTCTTCCTCTCTCCAGGCACCTTCTCTGGTTTCTGGAGTCTGGGATTCCAGAGGGCTGCTTTTGGTAAACACCGAAGTGAAGGCATTCAGTAGCTCTGCTTTTTCTGTGTCTTTCGTAATCAGGGCACCCATGCTGTTCACCAGCGGACCCACATTTTGCCTAATCTTCCTTTTACAAAACATTGATATATTTGAAAAAGCTCTTCCTATTATTTTTAACATCTCTTGCTAGCTTTAATTCCAATTGTGCCTTAGCTTTACTTGTCACATCGCTGAATTCCCTGACAACATTCCTATATTCCTCCCAAGGAGCCTGTCCTTTTTTTCCACTTTCTGTACAGTGCTTTTTCTGTTTGAGTTTTGCCAGCAGCGCTCCTTGCTAATCCATGTAGGCCTCCTGCCTGCCCCCCTGCCTGACTTCTTACTCAAAGGGATGCATTGCTCCTGAGTGTGGAGGAAATGCTGCTTGAATACTGACCAGCTCTCTTGGGCCTTCCTTTCTTCTAGAGCCCTAGTCCATCGGAGGCTTCGCAGGAAGTCTCTGAAGAGGCCAAAGTTGGCCCTCCTGAAATCTATGGTTGCAAGGCCCTGCTTCCTCCTCGTTGGATCCTAAACTCATCTAAAACTAAACCTAAACTTATCTAAAATTACCTAAAGAACTGTAAATCATGTTGACTGATAAACAGAAACATGTGAGAATGATAGATATTTTAGTACTGAGCCACGTATTGTACCAATATGAAATAACACAATTTATGGAGTGATTGCATCCAAGAAATTCTTCTAGAGATACATAATACTGTCCTAATAGGAGAAAGATTTGAATACTGTTCAGTGTTTTTAAGCATACAATTTTTAATATATAAAATCTAGTTTGTACTTGAGTGGAGACTTATACCCTTGTTTAATGGCAATTAGCCACAATACTTCAAAAATTGGAATTAGGTTTGCTGTGGAATCCTCAAAACATCTAATTTTTTCAGGCCCAATACTTGAAGCAGTGTCACCTGAATCAACAGGATGCTTTTTGCTGTACTTAAGGAATATCCTGTGAGTCACTTCTGTTTTAAATTTATTTCATACTTTTCTTCCTCATTTCTCCTCAGGAGTTCTGTGTTTGCTCTTGCAATTCAGCTTTCTTCTGGGAGTTTGCCTTAAGAGTAGTTAGGTTTTAGTGAGTATAAGATATCTATATTTTTGATGAACTCTAATACAAAGCCCATAAAAACATTCCCAGGACATTAACCTACTTTTATTCTGGTTGCAACTCCTGCCTATGAGGTCGATAGGATTGCATGCATTTTCTACATTTACTACTTTATGTATTTTCTATGATGCTCTCTTGCCACTTCACTATTTGAATGACCTCACGATCTCCCCTTCAGAGATTCAGAGAAGAACTGTGTGTGCAAACTCGATCTTTTCTAGTTCCGAATCAAGTCAAGCAGTGCCAACTCAAAGTTCAGAAAGATTTTTCTGTATAATTAGCTTCATGAGAAAATACAATGGCAATAATTATTGTTATTCTTCCACTAAAATGCATCCATTCAATACACAGGAGTTATGTAATTTTTAAGTGCATAGAAATAATCTAATTTTACAGAAATGATGCTTTTTTGGTTATGTTTTGTGCAAGACTGCAAATTGTAATGTTAATTAAAATGCATCAATGTCAAATTTTATTCCTGTTAACTTTTATAGAATTAATTTCTTCAAATTTTTTTTAAATTAGATCTGTGGAAGCTAACAAGTATGACTTCCAAACTCTGCTCTTTCAAAAATGTCATAAGCCTTGCAGAAAGGTTCTAAGATTCATTGGAAGTAAGCAATAAAAACATTGAGCATAAATATATCTGTTTGAAAGATCAAGGCTTGTAACATTGTTTTTATATAGAAAATAACATAATGACTGAATGAAAATGCTATTTTCTAACTGGCTACATGGTACATGCTTGGCTGAGTGATGATTGTTGACAATCTGCATGCTTTAAGTAAGACAAAGATGTGAATGAGCATTTGAATCTTGAAGACCTTAATCTAATATGTAAACATATTAGGTAAGAGATAAACAGGTAAGAGAAATATATGTTAAATACATTGCTGCTCTTAAAGCTCACTTCTTTAGTTGATTTTGACCACTCATAATTATTTCGGAAACAAATTTTCATATTTGTTTATGGCCCAAATAAGCTTTATAAGATATACATATATATATATATTCTCTTTCTCTCCCTCTCTCTCTCTCTCTCTCTTTCTCTCTCTAAATATATATATATATATATTCTCTTTCTCTCTCTCTCTCTCTCTAAATATATATATATATATTTATATACTCATATATATATATATATATAAAAGAGACAATAATCGGAGAGATTGTCTTCTCTCTGTGTCAGCACCACTACTAGAAAATCACTTATTAGTTCTAGATTTCAGACTCTGGGATTGAAGAGGCTTGGGCAGCTGTCCTGTCTATCCTGTATCATTTCTTGCTGAATCAATATTGAGACTTACGGCTTTGTGCTCTGCATGTATCTGGCTTTGTTGGAGGTTTCCTCTATTATTCCAGACACATATTTTTCTCAGCCTTTTCCTTTTATTGCTTTATTGTTATAATTTTCCTGGCATTTATTTTCTATTCTAGTTACACAAATCTATTCTGTATGAATTTCTTCAGCAGGACACCCAGTTTAAGCCAAAATTTATTTAGGCAAACAGTTGGCTTCAGATTTCCTGCAAGAGTTCAAAGAAGATTATGCTAAGCAATAAAAGCTTTCGGCTGTGAATAATTTGAATTTTCTGCATTGGTTAGAGAAAGTGATTATAATAACTAGGGAATTGTAGGAAGAATTTGACTGAATTAATCTAAAAATATAATACAATATTAATCTAAAAATAAAATACTGTGTGTGTAGCTGTGAAAAAAAATAAAGAATTAGTTTAGGCTAAATATTTTCTAAAGAAGGAATATCATCTATGTTATGTTACTACACTGCTCAAATTGGACAGCAGAATAAAAGTGCCAAAATAGGCAAAAAAAAAAATTACCATTCCTGAAACATTTAATCACTAGCTCTTGGGCTTCACCTGCTACCTTGGGGGAGAGAAAGGTGCTGATTAAAGCACTACCTTAGTAGTGAAGATGTTTGAAATGAAATTCTCAATTATCCCAATGACTTCAGATGTGTCTTTTATTCTCTGTATGCCTTAAAACCCCATCCAAAAAAAAAAAAAAAGGGGAAACAGTTATTCTTATACCATTGATCCATTTTTCACATAACCTTAGAAGCTTTTCAGTACAGAATCTGCCTCTTTCATGTGTGCAGCATTTTGTACTGGGCCATCTTCATGTAATCCTTTCATGATAATAGTAAGAGTAAAACAGTTACTGATAGATTTTTAGGTGGAATAAAGCAGTGTTAATTAGTTGTTTCATCTGAAAGTTGCCTCTTCTGTGCTGCAGCTATCATATAACTCCTTCAAACGGTGAGTCAAAAATGCAGTTGTTTTGCTGTGTTCAGAGACTGTACCTCAGCTGTAACCATAAAGTCGAGCAGTGATACAGTGTTTTCAGACACATGTTTTCAGAAGTTTAATGCTTTTTTTCCCCATTCTGTTTTGTGAGACAAAAGGCCACTGTGTGTACTCAGAACCAAATGATATTTTAGATGAAAAAGCTTCACTGAACTTAGCAATAAGACTTTGAAGATTTTAATTAGGTGTTGGCCTTCTGTGCAGTTTTCCCACCTAACCTTTTGTATGGAGTGGTCAGCACATCTATATGGTTTTCAGTCTCTGAATTGCTCAGTCCATTTTGTTCAACGGACTCTATTTATCTAGCTTGTGATGTGCTCCAGTGGTGAGTGGTTTCTGAGAATAATCAGGAGTCAAAAGTGCTTTTCTAACTGGCATGACAAAATGATAGATACTGCGGAAGCACATCTAAGAAAGGGGGAGTATATCTGAAAGTCTGATTGCTTTTTTTTCCAGCAGTATCGACTGATAAGAGACTGCTGCCTTTTCTAATAAACCTTGCCTGGCTTTGTATAGATATTCTTTGATTGTTCTCCTGTATCAACAAAAGAATAAGCACCCTGTTTAGTCAGGCTATCACTGAAGCAAAAATATTGCTTACCCAAAGATAAAGTTTGCAATACCAGTAACATGAATCACGTTAAGAAAAGGATAGATCAGCAAAGTCTCTCTTTCCACAGAGATGGTTTCATGCTCACTTATTGACCAGGTTGTTGCTATAGACTGTCCCATTATTGGAGCACATTATTGATAAAAAGACATCTTAGTAGTTACAGCCACATATGACTGTTTCCCTGCTGTGATGGGAAAGTCATCTCTGATTGTATTGTTCTGCTGCTCAAGCAGAACTTGAGTAGATCCTGAGAGTAGATGCTCAGTGACCTGTAAAATGACAGTCACTTTATCCATGCGTCTTAAATCATCTTTTAGACATAGATCACAATTCAGGTGATAGCATTTCACAACATCACAGTCCTGAAACCAGATTTTGATTTGGTATTCATTGGTTTATGCAAGATATTTCATTGAAGATGAGACTTTTAAAAGTACCAGTAAAAGTACCAGTTGATCATCAACTGGTTAAATATGTCTGGAGGTCTGAAACTTCCGCAGTGATGGAACAAAAATATGACTTATGCTTTGCAATGCAACTGGCTACACTGGCACTACTTGTTCATGCATGTTTTTATTGTCAGTTCTGAAGTGATGGATACCCTGAATCACTTATGAATAATCATTGCAGGGAGAAGGAATATCCTGACAGGAAAACTTGCAGTTCTCATCATACCTCTAGGCAAAATTTAATCTTAAATTTTGCCACGTAATTTTCATTTCTTAATTTTGCTTATGTAATAGTTATTCCACTCTCTGAAGAAGCAGCCTACATTTCTACATACTTCTCTTATCACAACATGGGCATTTCTTCTGAAAAAAAGATCGGAAAAAGTAAAAACATTCATCTTCACAGCAGAGTTACTCCTGTCCAGGAAGGAATGAACTGACATAATTACTTTAATCAATGGAACTAAACCCACATTAGGCAGTCTAGCTCCAAACCTGTTTATAACGACTGTATAAGGAACCAGATACCATCCAACTTACATCATGCTCCATCTGCAGAGCAGCCCATTAAACCCTGTCTGCCTGTTTATCCAGTTTGCTGTCATAACCCCCTTCTTTATTTTGTCTGTATCTAATTTTTAATTTACTCATCGTTTCAAGAGGTATTCTAGTTGCCATCTTCTCTACAGTCTTCTTGCACATCCCTCTTTTATCTTACTCTCTCCCGTCCTCTGTATTTCTTATTCCTCTCCAGATCAGTTCATAGGGATTTCTCATTAGTTTTATCGCCATAAAAAAAAGTCTGCTGTGATTTCAGCTGGCACACAGTAGTATTTTTCTCCACACGTTACCTTAGATATTGCTGGGTAATAATCATGGGTAGATGCAAAGGCTTCAAAGGTGATAGCTGTACCTCCTGGCGGGCACTACAGTTAAATGGTGTCTTGAAAAGGACTGACAGATGTCTCTATTTCTGTACATGACTGTCAAAGCTGCAGGACATTGGCAGATAGTCAAATGAGAATAACTGGAGAAATAGATCCCTTTCTGTTAAGTATAGTGGGTTCATTTTAGAGGTATCCTCCCTGTTTAATTTGGGAGAGGAGGGAAAGCAAACCCTAGAGTTTGTTTCTCCTCATTTCTAAGACTTTTTTTCTTTACTCTCTAGAAATTGCAGAGGTTTATCCAGAGGAGTTCTTAGAGCTGGGAGATATTCTAAGGGTCCCAGTATGTTTCAGAGTAAGTCAGTGGTAAAGATTTTGGCATCTCTATTTTGTGGGGTCCTGATGTCCACGATATTCTCTTTTGCATCACTCAGATACAAAGAAATGGGATGAGGACATGACTGTTAAGCATACAAAAGCACAACATCAAGAAAAACAGTTCTATGAAAAGAAATATATTTGGCAATCCAGAGGATAGAATGGCACTCATAGTAAACAGAGCACACATTGCTTAGTAGTAAATTAGGCTAAATGTACACTGGCAATTCACATTTCACTTTGAAAGTGTTATAGTAACTGTGCAAAGTATTATACAGAAAAAGAGAACAAAATCTTACTGCAGACTAAACTAAATAATTTACTTCGGCTGCTTGTAAATAAATGTTGCTAGCTTGACTCAGTGTATTTTCAGTGTTTATTTCTAGAAGATTTATAGTTTTTTATTGTTGTTTTTAACTGATTACTGTTAGTACTGGGGTAGGAGATGGTATTTTATTGTCACAGAAAAATAACTTTTAGTCCAGAATGTAAACTGTTATATTTAGGATTTAGGAGTCTTGTGCTTCTCTTGCTTATTTATGTGTTGTGTGGCCTGGGTAAGACACTTCTGCATCCTACACTGTGCCTGTTTTTACTAATTACAGAGTATGAGGACTGAATTCTCTTAGATGTTAATCCTCTACACATAACCTGTAGTGTAATGCTCATCTTGGTTGTGACCTTAGTGCATCAAAATAAATAATTAATAGTTTATTTACCATTTATGTAAAATAGAGGATCACTAACTAATCCTGTTTCTAGTCATTGTCATGCTGCAAAACTTGGGAGGCTGCCCTTGTTTGGACTGGTTAGATGCTTCAGGGTGGGGTATGGAAGATTAGCACCAAAGTTTGAGTTATAACTTTGACTTGCAGATTGTTGGACCATCCTGACTTCCACTTTTTAAAACTTTATCATTCTGATTGCCCAAGACATCTGTGCTAGAAGTATTTACACATGTCTTTATCTTAAAAGAAATATGCAGGGAAGGAAACTGGGGAGACTAGACAGGAGAACGCTAGTTTGTAATTTGTGATGTGAGCTAACAAGACCATGAACCTTAGTCAATATAGTAATTGAGTACAAATGTTGAAGAATAGTCTAATATTTTGTCAGTTCATGCTGCATCTCTGTAAAAATATTGTTATCGTAATAATCATAAAAATAAATGCAGTTGCAACTGTGCAGCAGACAGTACTGTCTGCAGGAATTAGGCAATACCGCAAATTTGATGAGAGTTAAAATTCTCCTTAGAGTGAATACAAACATTTCCATTAAGGCTGGAGATGAGCTACCTTGAACTCAATTTTAAAATATAGATTACAATTTAGGCTATTTTTTTCCTCTGTTTATGCTTTATTGTTTTCCATTTCTCAGAATCTGACAGATGTATACAGGACACAATGCCCTATGAAACTAACTGCTTTAAGAATTCTTGATGAAATTGTTCCAGTTCTGACTGTGCAGTCCAGTTCTGACTGTGCAGTTGCAGATTAAGATTTATTTTCTGACTGATCTTGAGATCTGACCACCAAGAGCTAAGCTGAAGGTAGCAATAAACCAACCTGGAAACATGCTAGCAGGTGAATAACTGGGTATCTAGTTGCAAAAAAAAAA
>JAUBNY010000623.1:80914-95233 GCA_032275445.1 Crypturellus soui | reverse complement strand
CAGCTTAATTTGTTTGTTTAGTGTGTTTTGAACTGGGTGTTATGTCTTGAGCTGCATATTTTTAATCTATTCAGAAATGGGGAATGTTTTCTCTCAAGCCACTGAAAAGCTGTCATTTTGAATTAGTAACTTCCCTAGAGCACGTTTGGACTTCCTTAAAAAGGAAGGGGCTGACGGGAAAATTGAGTGATGGGATTTATTTTATTTTTAACTGTTTCTTAAGTTAACTGATAAAATAATCCTCAGTGTATTGCTCTTTGTAATCCTCGATGTTGTTCCGTACTGCAACAACTAAAACAGACTTTTGGCGAGGGAGTGATGAAAGATGTAAATGGAGATGAGGAAAGAGTAACTGGTGGGGTTGAACAGAGCATCAATTCGTAAATAGAGAATGGAGCAGGTTTTGAAGCACTCAACTTGTACCTTAAACCACTTGGTAGCCTAGACTGCAAAGACGGGCACAAAATCTCAGAGTGGTCCAGCATGGTATAAATCTGTTTTATCACAAGTGAAATACTTCATATTAAGTTGTAGCAGAATTAACTTATGCATTTTGGGGGAGTTTGCTTCCTTTCAGTTGTCCTGCCTGTGAACTCTGAACATATATTCTAGATCTTCTGACTTCTCACTGACTTCTCACTTTCTGATACAGAAAGGCAGTTCTAGAAGAAAATTCTGCCTGGAATCTGAGTTGTCGGCTTTACGTTACTTTTTTTTTTTTTTTTTCTCTTCCCTATGCCATAAAGGTAGAACTTGTATAAGATCATATATGAAACTGTTAGGGTTAGCAAGCAGCTGCTAACATTCTTCCTCATTTTCCTTTCCTTCCATTCTTCCTAAGCATTTTCCTTAATGTTTCAGACTTGATAATTTCCTGTGATAGGAAAGGTTTAATTTTAGTTCTCAAATCATATTTTTAGGACATTATTGTCTTACTTATTCTTTTGATTATTCAGAAAAAAAAATGGAAAACGCCTGCTGAATGTATAGCAACCAATGGATATATATACAAATAAATAACATTTCATATCTTGTTTTAAATCTTTTCAGTTATAGTTCTGCTAGAGTTGGTAGAATTTTGGCAGTCAGTTAATGAGGATGCCAGCCTACAGCTGCCTTGCAGATTTATTAGGAAATTTTTGTGATTTCTGGCAGTTCGAATTTTTCAGTTGATCAGTGCAAAGTGGAAGTTTTTCTTGTTGTAATAGCTTACTAGTAAACACTCTTGAAACTCACACATCACACCTATTTATTTTCTTGTGGTCTTGGCAAAAAGCTTTGAATTGGTATGTGTATACAAACATCCGTTGTGTCAATAGCTGTATGGGATGGAAAACTAAATTTTCAAGATTCACTGGCATATGAATCTCTTTTGAAATTTCTAGAACTATCTGTATTTCCTTCTCCAAACATGTGCGTATAATAACTTCATCCATCATCTCCCAACTCTGATTTTATCTACATAAAAGATAATTTAAAATGTTGTAATATTTTAAGGCTAGATAATACTTAGTGTTCAAATAATGCCTCCTTAAGTATACTTATATATATACATATATATAAAAGTAATTTCTAATGAGATAGGCCAGTGATTGTTACTTATGTTAAGCCTTGTGCGTACTCATATACTCACACTTTTTTTTTTTCTTGTTTGGAAATCAGTTCTACCTACACTGCCTGATTTTTCTAGAGATTCCCTGAAAGGAAGAGTCAAGCTCTCAAAGATAGTACAAGAAGATATGTTCTACCTATGGAACATCACTGTATTCCTTAAGATTCCCCTAGCAAAATCTGAGTGAACTTTGGGCTGTCTTCTTTGATTAAAAATCTCTTAGACTACTTTTTCCATATGAGGGGAAAAGTACAAAAAAAAAAGCTATTCATGTTCTAAATCAAAAGGCATTGTTGTTGATTAATTCTGCCAAGTTGGGTTATGATGCTATCTCTGAATTTATCTGAAAAAAGAGAACATAATTGATAATTTAGGTTTTTATGACTGTATAGAATAATCATTTGCTCTATATACCTGGACATGGATGGAATTGCCTGATTGTTTGTTGCCATTTTTACACTCACTGAGGAGCTAAGAAAGTGGTAGGTTATAGCAAAATAGAGATGTAAGAGATGTAATGAACAGTTTTTCTTTAAGCTGTTAAATGGCAAGGGAAAAATGTTAAGTCTTTCGGCTTTCTTCTCTTTCCTCACAGAGGAAGGGACGTGCCTGATGTTGGACATACAGCATTGAATAACCTCTGCAAGTGTATGTACTGAATTTTATGAATTCCTTATGGAAAAGGACAGTGCAAGAGTTGATTATTTTTCAGTCACTGAAAACCACAACAAGCCAACTTCTTTACTGTGTTCTTTCTCCTCTCCTGTATCAGAGTCCATCAGCAAGTATGGCTTGATTATAAGAGGGTGTCATCTATAGATAGAACACAGGAGACCTCAGATACTCAGTTTTTCTTTTTTAAAGATGTTTTTCTGTTTTTATGTAATTCTAACTACAGTGTCTATAGCAGATCTATAGTCCATGAATCAACAGTAGCTTTCAGAAACTAGGCTTTAATCTGTTGTTCAGGTACTAGGTTTTAATCTGTTGTTTGAAATGCAGAAGTCTATTTCTGATGGGAGTACTGCTCTGATCCATTTTCTCCACTGGATGGAACATAAGGCTGTCTATTCACAGGACCAAGCTTCATCAATAATGAGATGAATCAGCTTTTAATGCTTTTTACTTCTGCAAGGACTATAGCTTATTTTCATTACTTCTGTCCTTCCATTTTTTGTTTCTCTATTTTTCTCTTTTTTAGAGTCTGTCTTTTAAGCATGTCTCAAAACGACCCTGGGGAAGGTTTTGAATGTTTTGAATATCTGAGAACTGAACCACTATTACCTTCGGTACCATTTAGTAAATAAGATGCTATCTTTTCCTTTATTAACCTTGCTTGAAATAAAATAAAACAAGTTTAACTGAAACCTTCATTCTACTCGAAACAAAAAAGCTGACAGGAAACGGGAGCCTAAAGTCAGGTTTATTTACCTTTTAATTGAGAAATAGAAGTTACAAGGCTTTTCAGAAATTGCTGAGTACCTATAACCTCTTAGTTGTCAAAAGATGTTGGCTTAAAAAGATACCTAGAGTTTCTGATGCAAGGAGCACTTAATGCAAATATGAATTTTCTCCACTATGCTGTCTTCCAGGCTTTATGATTGTTCTGTAAGTCTTTGCTAGGGTTTTCCTGGGAGAGTAATATGCTGCCATCTCAAGTAAAACAAATGAGGAATTAACATCAGTTCTGCTATAGCTGAGCTTGTAATGCAATTTTTTTCAGTTCACATGTGACAAATTTGGTAATACTAGGGCCTTTTATTGTATTACTCCTTTTTTTTTTTTTTTTCTTTTTCTTTTTTTTTTTTTTAAACACTCATATCTCTTTTTTCCTAGCGTCGAACACTTCAGGGACATGGGCTTTACTGTCATCATTTGGTTTTCAGTTTGGGGGCAAAATGTTGTGTAATAGGAAGGTATATATGGATGTTACTTTCCCTTTCCTTTCTTCCAAAAGCCATTTTAAGTCTGGAATTTTGAGGTATTCAGAGAACATTGCTGAAGTTAAGGTGGTTTTCTAGTACCTTCTGTTGATCCCCTGTCAGCACAGTATATGATTTTACCCTCAGGTTTACCATTGTACTATAAATTTAAAACAAAGAATTGAAAAATTGGTCCTAAGACATGTAAATAATAAATTGCTGCAATTAGTTTAAAAATACTCCTTACCACATTCCTCCCATTGGGATAGAATATAAACTAATAAACCTGTTCAAATTATCAAAAAATAAATATATTTGCTGGCATAATTAGAATCCTGTCTTGAAGCCACACAGCTAGTGTTCTTTAGGTCAGGTTTTTCAAAGGACTTGAAGTGTATAAGGTGACCACCTTGCTTGCCCTAGGGATCATTTTGTGTGATACCTGATATCAAATGAGTTCTGATGTTAACATTCAAGACTTGGTAGCAGTAGTTAGTGTGTCCACATTTCTCTGTCATGTTGCCAACAGTGGCATTTTGCAGCACCTCCCTAACAGAAGGAAGCTAAGGTAATCTGTATTTATTGCACTGAATCAAGAAGCTATTGTTATGTAATGAGGTTTGTTTTTCATTTAGCTGATTAGGTGTGCATCATCCCCATCCAAATAATACGTTTTGACACAAGTAGCTATTTCTGAGGTGGAGTTAGGAAGCTCACTCTTCCATGCTACGGAATTGTGTTCTGAATATTTCTGTTGTTGGTGCATCTCAAAAGGAAAAAAAATCTGATTCAGTTTTTCCTCATAAATGGAAATAAATGTGTATAATAGGGTAAAAGGATGGTAAAGCAATCCAATAATTTTAAAGACTTGCCCCTGGCTGGTAACATAAGCAAGCCTGTTGGAGAGCCAACACAGATACAGTGCTTGGACCCGCAGCCTTGTGTACTTAAGTGAGTACACTCTTGTAGAGTTCATTTTCAGAATGAAACAATTACAGTCTGGCTCTTTGTCTTAGTTTTACTTCCCTTTTTTGAAACTACTTTGTAGTGAGATGTCTGATTTAAATAAAGTCCATTGAAGTCAATGATTATCTCTCAGTACTCCATACTAGACTTTGACTCATTTGTATCCGATTCACTTTCTTGCTGTATTACTTCTGAAGTTCAGAGATGTTGCTTTGCTGAGGTGAGCTCAGTTCCACTGAGTATAATAAATAAATAAAGGAGGTGTTCTCAGGGGAGCTGTTTTGCTTGAACCTTTGGCAAATGTAAACCTAAGTAGGACAGATAGCAGGTTACTTTTCTTTGTATTGTGAGCATTCATTTCATGAAGTGAAATAAAAGAAAAAAATTCAAGAATATGGCATTTGTTATAAGTGATGGTCTGAATCAGAATATTTCTGTAGGTTTCAGGGGAGGTTGATTGGTTTAATAGAGGACAAGAGTGCAGTTTTTAGATGTTTGTTCCTTTAGATGAACCTTTCCATATCATTTCTGAACCCCTCACTAGCGCAGTGTTCTAGACTTAAAAAAGCTACAGCAAGACCATGGAGATAAGTGCACTTAGAAAATTTGCATGCACTGGGAGATAAAGTTTGAACAAAAAAATGTAGATTGAGTCACTTGCGTGAATTTTGAGAAGTTTAATTCTTGCTAAATTGAAATCTGACAGCTAGTACCTTCAGCACCAGACTTTCCTAAATAACTCAGAATGTTTGACTCCCGGACCATGTTTGTATATCAGGCTTCAAGTCAAGCATCAGTAAACTCCTTGTTCACATGAGCATTCTTCATCTGCGATGAAGTAAAGCAGTTACATCTACCTGTGCTAAGATCGCCTTGAAATGTGTCATTCCCTTTATAGTATGCCATAGCTGATATATCCACTGGATGTTTTAATATGAGTAATCTTCTGTCTTTTTTGTCTTTTTTTTTTTTTTTTCCTTTTTTTTTTTAAGAGTTTGATTTCTCGGTGTACATGCTGCTACTTTTTGCATTGAATATTTAATTAGAGGTTGTCAATTTATATACTGAAAGAGTCTGGCTGCAAGTGGGAAGGTGTTGCTGAGGTAATCTTAGAGCACACTTCTTTGACAGCCTAAGGATTTATTCTTAAGAGCTGCTTGTGTGTGTGTGTGGTTGTATTTTTGGGAAAAAAAAAAACAAACTGTAAAGTAGAGCCAAGTTTTATCACTTCTAGACCAACAGACATTGCCCACATACCATACTGTAGTTCTGAGATGTTTGTCTTTGATCTCTTTTAGTCAGAGAGTTTGATTGATGGAGTCTCTGTAATTTGTTTAATTTCAGTATAGTCTAGTGGGTCAAGACTGTGGGTATATCTCCAGGATAGTCCAGTTACTATTTAAAAAAATTTACCCTCTGCTTTGGTATTGTGTGTTTGCCTAAATATAGATAACGTAAGTAGTTTCTCTACCTTCCCTGCCTGCAAGTTCAACTACGTAAATTCAAATTCTGTGCTGTTCTCATTCCTTTTTTGGCTCTCGTTATGAATGAGATTCCTATTTCAGTCCACAACAAAGGGCAACAGGAGGAATAAATTACTTCTCTGCAAAAAAATTACTTGTAAATCCTAGATAAACCAGCTTGGGTTTGAAAAGACTGAGTCAGACTGGCAAGTACTGATAGCTATGCTTCTATGAAGACTTCAGATTTTGCAGATAGAATATGTATTTCTACACATAGAATTAACTGAAGGGGCCATTAATGGGTGATAGCTGAAAGACAGTGCTACTTGGGGAAAGGTGCACGTAACAGAAAAGAGAATTAATTCCATAGAGAAGATTGTCATCATCCCATAACAATGAATAAAAAAAATCAGTCACTGTATATTCACTGTGAGTTCTTCTGTCCCTCCCTTATATGTGTTCTGCTTCAGTTACCACCCAGAATAAAGTAGAAGAGCTGCAATTTGTCGTGTTACATAGAATTTGTCATGGATTATAGATCAGTTAAAGATCCTAGGGGTAGGAAATGTCCCTTAGGTCAGTCAGTAAACTTGTACTTTTTGTTTTGAAGGTCTGTAATTTAAACCCTGTATATATTCAGGTTAGCAGTGATCTGTCATCCATTAGCCTTATGAATTAATTTTCAAACACCATGATGAAAAGCTTTTTATCTTCGTTTTGAGCCCTTGTAAACTAAGGGGTAGATGAACCGTGTACCTTGCTTGATGTCACAGAAAGTCTCTTTCTGAAATTTTTGACAAGAATTTTTCTTCTGTTTTTGACGTAAGCTGGTGACTATTACTACAGTAGCAGTATGGCTCAAGAAGTTTTTCAGGATGTTGTTATGGTAGGTTATAAGAAATCAAACATTTTGGCAAAAATCTGTTCATTGACATGCTTGTCTATAGTAGAGCAGGCTGAAAAATAACTTAATATTCAGGTTGCTTCTCCTCACCGTTCCCTCTATGGCTTTCTAATAGTGATTTCTGATTGCAGAGGCTTGGCAGAAAGTGTAAAAGCAGTTGACAGACTGTAAGCTTTCAATGTGGATTGCATTTCTGGTAGCTGCATTGTGGCTGTGCAGAACAGTGTAACAAATGAGAACGTGTGGCATTTGTAAACTCTGATTTGTCACATCTTGGGATAGACAGCATCAAAGATGAAAAAAAGAGTACCAGAAACCTATTACAGCTTTGCATTTTCTATTTATAAGAATTATTAGCAGGGGGATTCAGAGTTTAGCTTATGAAAATTAAACTGTCTGGAAGGAGGTTCGTGTTGCAGAGTTCAGCCTGTGCACTCTATTCATTATAATTTGAAATATATAGGGAAACAAAATCCGCCAGAAAAAATAACTGTGTTGATTGTACTAATTCTCATTCTGTCTCGTATCAATTTTTGTGTAATTTACAAAAATAGTTTTTTTTAAATGCTTTTGTCTCAGCAGACATGTGATGATGCTTAGGATTATATAGGATGCTACATTTATGTGTCAGAAGGTACCGTTGCTTAGCTGTGCCTTACTGTGCCAGGACCTGCTATATAATGCTGGGTTTATTTTTTAGGCAGAATGTTTAAGATTATAGACTAGTAGGTTTTTGCATTCTGTATGCTTGATTTGATTGTGATTGTACATGTAAGAAAAAAGGAAGAGTGGGCTGTGGCACTGTGATTATGCTTTTACAATATGGTTTCCTCCTTCAATCCCATCATATTTTTGTGTTTTAGTGATTCTGGCTGTCTGGTGCTGTTACCTTTTTCTGTATTGAAGTCTGCCTGAATTCAGTAGAATCACTTCTTTTTAATACAGATCTTGACAGGCTACTGCTGTCACCATTGCTTTCTTTCAAATATATGAAATATCTTTTCTAAGTTCATATTCCAATCCTATCTTTGTTATAATGCTCACTAGATGTGTTCTTCTGTTTTTATTTCATTATCCAGGTGATAACGATTAGTGAGATATGTATGTGCTAGCATGTTGTTCATGCATGGATTATTTTGCCTGCTTGCAAAGAACTGCAACTGGCTGTACCAACCAGTGCACTTCTTTCTTTGTGTGCATTGTATTGGTTCTCTGTATTTTTATCTTTCAAATATATATTCTGTAGAGCAAGGATGATGAATTCATATCTATTTGTAGAGCAGTAGGCAAGCTGCATTACAGTGCCATTACAGTAATATGTATTAGAAGCATTTCTCCCCAGGCTGTACTCCTTAAGTTAAGGCAATTCAGTGTATAATGCGCTGTTTTCGTCCTTGGAGGGTACCAGAAATGTCCAGCTGGGTTGCATTTCTTGTCACAGATGTCACCCCTGTCCCTGCAGGCCTATGCAGTCATTTACGTGCAGCTGCCGTGAGGGAAAACAACACTGCTATATAATGCAGTGAACAAACCAGATGAGCATGAGTTGAACAGCATTCTAGCTGTCTGCAATAAAAATCCAGTATAAATTTCCCCATAGTTCTTATGTAATCATAGTAATGGTTTTAATCTATGGTATTAGCTCTGAGAGAGAAAAAGAAGAAAGGATCTAAATTGTTTGCTGTGCCATAAACAAGACAACAGTATAACTTGGTATTTCTCTTCCTCCCCTTTACAAACTTTGATGTAAAATGAAATATATGTAGATGAGTTTATCTTTTGACTTGTATAATTTTATGTATATATCCATGTGTATAATACAGCATGCATGTATTGCAGAACTCAGATGCATTATCTGACAGGTTTTTCTTCCTGCAGTGAATTTCCATTCACTACATGTAGATGAAACTCAATATCTATTTATCCAGAGAGAATATTATGAACAAATTAGAGTTGGGTATTTATGATGACGTATACCAAGGAAATATTTGAAAAATCATCATCGACTCATTTCTTACTCCGTGTTTATTTATTATTGGTGAATGGTCTGAACAAAGTGCTTAATTTCTCTATGCCTCATTTTAGTCATTGTACAGTGGAGATAGTTATCTATACCATGGGGATATTATAAAGACTAATAAATTATTTGTGCAGCACTTCAAAGCACTTCTTTAAGTAAGCAATGAGTATTAATGCTGAAGGTGTTCAGATAACAAATGGCATTTGGACACTTAACAGCTATTTCTGCCTTTGACAATTGTCCCCTGGTTATTATAGCCACTTCAACTTCTCTGCCAAATGGGAAGAGTAATCTTCCCATCTAATCTCTAAAGTATTTGATCTTCAGAGAGCTCCAAAATCCTCAGATGAGAGGGGCATTATCAATAAGCTTATTAGAGTTGTCGTAAGTTATGAGAGAGTTACGTGGGAGTACTTTAAGACTGTGTTTCAGCCTCTGTGATAAGGATGTTCCCTATTCCAGGTATCAGTGTTATTAATTAATGAATATATCTCATGCTATACTCTAAGTTTACTTGCCCGAGATGAGGGCAAGTGCTGAACATATGAGCCAGACTTCTCTGACTTAGAACGTGAAGAACAAACCTTCACATCTTCTTTTTTGACAGCTATCTGCTGCAAGGAAACTGTGACAACAAGCATTCTGGTGTCATTGTTTCAGAATGCTTAGAAGCGAAAACCAAGACAAACATCTTAATGAAAACAGGAAAAAAATGATTTAATAAATGTTAGTTTAACATTTGTCTTAGGCATGATGATATAGGAAGCATTAAAGTGTTGGCTGATTGCTACCATAAAAGAAGTTAAGTACTGTGGTTAACAAACCCTAAGAGCTAAGGCAGTTTTTCAGATGCTTTAGAGAAGTTCAGATATTCAGAATTCAAAGCACTTGGAATTGGTAGAAAAGGGCCAAATCTACAGGCAACATAATAAGAGCAAACCTCTACTCAGTGTGAGATTTCTATTTGCTCTGTGTCAGATTTCTGTTTTGCTTGCCAATATCGTACTTCGAGAAAGGATCATCAGAGGGAGTCTTAAGAATCCAGTGGAGTGCTTCATCTGCAGGCTCCACAGTATGAATTAACTAGCGGTATTAATCAAAGAATATCAATCATGTTGATTAGCAGATGTTCTGGCATGGTAAAAATAGTGGTAGCATTAATTTTTCTTTGTGAGGAATATTGAAAGCATAGAGTTTTGTATATTTAGTGGATTCACTTTACAAACACTTTTCTGTGAACTGCTCTTCATAATTAACATAGCAAGTCAACGGACTTGCCAGCAAAAAGACTAAATACAGGTGAAGTAAGGAATCTTGTATTAGGCTATTGGTGTCCATTAGATTGACCACTAATCTAAAAGGGTAAAAGGAGTTGTGGAAAATACTGTTTTGCACATACTGTATTACTTTATCTGCAAATGCACTTGCAAATGTTTCTCTATATAGAAAAGCAGTTGCTAATTGCTTAAATAGTCAATGAAACTGTTCAGTGGTATGATAAGTTGGAGTAGTTCTCCCATTGGAAATCATAGGCATAGGTTTGCAGAAGGTATTAGAAAACTAAAATTGTGTTCTCCTTTGTTGCTTAAGAATTGGCAGTGCTGCCTGTGGCACTGCCTGAGTGTCTATGAGAGTGAGGAGAACAGGGCTGAACCTAAATTACCAAGCTGTCACAGTGGTTATTTGTAGAACTGTGATTTTAGCTACTCAAAGTAACAACTATAAATCCCAGCTATTTTGTATAGCTAATGGCTAAGGTACTTGCAGTTTCTTAGGGATGTAGAAATACTGTTTTTCTGAAATGCTTCATATGGACAGTTGGAGTGCAGGATTAAAAAAAAAAAAAAACTTAAAATAACTGGAAGTAATAGAGTTTTTGCTAAGTAAGCCACTTCAGCACCACAGTTCCAAAGCACTTCCATTTGGGACTTAAATAGTAACTAACCCAAAAGATGTGATAGCTTCTTTTCTTAGTGAGTGCTATTTAGTACAATATGTTTTTACAAGACCTAACAAAAATCTGTGTGTGCTCCCCTTTTCTCCCGCCCATCAGTGCTCACATATTAAAGGGTCTTTGTTGACCCTTTGAATCCTCTACTTAGATCTAACACTTTTCTTCAACATCCTGTCTTATGTGCACCATGGCCTTCGCTAGGCAAGAGAGAAGGCTGAATTCTCTGAAAATCCCTCTTAACCTTAAAGAGTGTGAATCATTTTGTGTACTGTGACCTATGAAGATGTTGCACTGTGTTTCTTTCCAGCTATTCCCCTTCTCTTCGCATTCCAGACAATAGTTTTATTGGTGCCAACCAATATACTTCAGCAGAGATAGACATACAGGAGCCCTGGTCTGTATGTGAGAGGCTGGCAACAGGTTTAAGTCCTGCATTTGTGTTGGACTGATGAATGTTTGTCTTGGAAATCCATATATATCATTCTACTTTGAACTTTTGCTTGAGGTCATTACAGTTGACTCCACTGCATAAATCTGGCTGCTCAAATCTGTTCCATTTACCATTGAATGTTACTTCTGCATAGTGCTGCTCTTGAGACTTTCTTTTTGTCATGACCACGTATTATTTTGGTTTTGCAAATACTTCGGACCACACCAGCTGCTGCTACAGCATTCCCTGTTTTGGATAGAGTGGACTGAGAATGTCTGAATCCCTTAGAAAAGTGCAGTCTTCAAAAATGAGAATGAGAAGCAAAAACCAGCCTTCCCCCCTCCCCCCTTTGTAAAGTCTGGTGGATAGGGAGATGAAGGAAGAATACTTTGATCTTGGTGATGGTCAGCATTTCCTTATGATGTTACTGATCACTGAAACTTACATGGGTACAGAAAGAAACTCAAGCTACCTGTGAAGTACAAGAAATGTTTTCCCACTAATAAGTTCATGGATGTTGTCTGTATTTGAGTAGAGCTGAATTTCTTTTTTTTTTTTTTTTTTTTTTTTAAGTTGTTGGTTTCTGTGAATATATGTGGGCTGGGTGCTGGGGAACCATATGCCAGAAACCTCAGATATTAATTAGAATTCTTAATCTGAACAGTAAAAGGCACTTTTATTCTTGCAGATCTAAAATATATGTTTAGGAGTTGTAGCTTTTACAGAATAACACACTTTACAGTGTCTGCTTAGCAAAAAGAAATAAAGATATTGTTCATCTGTGGACCTAAAGAAAATTGCCTTATAACAAATAAAGTTAAAAGCAATTGTTACGACAACTGTTGCAAAGTCTTTCTCAGTATTTCTACTGTACTGTTTAGGAGAGGCAAAATCTCATGCTTGACTACATGCGACATATGGAATGGGAAATGGGGATTCTTCCTCCTTCTTGCCAGCTGAGAATTCATTAGGTTCTGTGATAGTTCCTCAGTGTCAGAATTGAGAATGGGGTCTCCTGACTCTAGAGATAAGAAAAAATAGTCATAGCTGATAGTTTGTCTGAATTCATGCAAGTAAAGTAAAGAAGCATCCAAATACTAGTGCTAGAGATTCAGAACATCTCTAGGTATGGTGTTGCATTTTGATTAAATGACCCATGTAATAAAACATGAATGCTTCGATAGTGAAGTTGGTTGCAGTGGTTGTGCCTAAGTAGCATTTCGATTTTACGCAGCCAGAGATGGGCAGCACACCTAGCATGCTTTATGTTTCCTTTTTAGTCATCATTAATGTTTATGGTGTATCCACTGATACTTTAAGTAATCACAGAACCTCTTTGCAGACTGCATTATAATCCTTTATTAGATTCATTTCCTAGACTTTATAGAAGAGAGTCTTTTATGGTCTCTTTTATTGCCCATTTTTATCTATATTAAAAACATAGATGTTTTCTTCTCTGACATGGGATTTCTTCTTTCTCACTTCCAGTGTGGCATAATAAGGACAGTGCTGGGACTCCATGTTAGTTAATCCATCATCATTGCTGTGAGAATGACTTTCTGCTTTTGCAGCCAAAAGCGAGCCACTGTAGTGTGTTAAATGGAGGTTCATTTTAAACTGCATGCACTTCTGTATTTGGGTGGGCCTGAGCTTCCTTTTGAGATCAATACTACATGGTAAAGGGACTGCATTGCCATTTGAGGAAGTAGCTTGATTAGCACTGTGCATAAGCAGGAATACTGTTCCCTCAGGCATGAAAGTACAGGGCACACTTAAGCGTCACTGTACAAAGTGCAGAATGCTTTCTTTACGATTGATGCAAGATATTACGAAGAAAAAAAAACAGTAAATGCATTGTTTAATTTGTTTCAGTGTCCTTATGGGAAGTTAGTGCTCCAGGGACTGCTCCTCGCAGCTTCTCTTACAGTCAGAAGAGCTTGTGGTCTTCTGCTGCAGTGCAGAGTTCACCTTACCATCCTTACCAGTTGCAATTTAGCAAGAAACACTATGCTTAGTTTCATTAAAGGGCATGGAGAGCTGTGATGTGTGTTAATGCATCCCTTCTCTCTTCCATTACAATCTTTTTCTTTCTTTTTTTTCTTTGGTTTTAAGATACAGGAGTAGTATACAATGCAGTTATTTTTTTTCTGGCAGTCATTTTCGTGTGATTTTTTTGGATCACCATTTATTGGAAACTTTTTAAAAAAATGTGGGCATGTGCTCTGAGCCCAAAGTGACTGTCCACACTCTCTAAGCCCACACAAGCGAATCCTTAGCTTAGCACTAGCATAGCTCCAGAGCATTTGAGTATTACTATCAAGGGGAGAAGTGGAAAGAAACATGAGAAGAAGAAAAATAGTGCAGCAACTTAACTGTACTGCAGGAAGCTTTCTAAGGACTGTGCCTGTGGGTGTTTTACTGGCAGTAGCAACTGCAGAAAGCCAACGAGGTCAGGTACAAATCACTGATGACATTAAAAAGGATCAAGTAGCTGGTGAGGCTATATGAACTTTTTTGTGTTATAGCTATATAAAGAAAAAGACGAGTACATTTTACATGAAGATTGCAAATGTATTGTATTAAAGATATTTATGTTAACTGGTAGATGTGTATTCTAGGCTAGGGTTATGTATAGCAAATGGTGCTGAGTACACTGGTGTGTATAAGATAGGTATATAAGCAATCGAACATAGAACATTCCATATTTTATAAATGGAACATACACAAAACAAAAAAGTTTTAACTGTGTTGGAAATAATGGCTTTGATAGGCAAGAAAAGAAAAAATATCATAAATTTGCATAGAGGATTAATATATCCATCAAGATTTTTATTTTCAAATTAAAGAATTTTGGTGACTTTAAATGTAAATGTTCATGTGGATTCATGATCTTTTACTCCCTCAGTTACAGTTATTAGAGTTGGTGTCAATCTTGGTAGCCAACTCTCTGTCCTATCCCAGGGAAGCATGAAGTGCCTTAGTGAGTGTGTAGGTATCCTTGACAAACACTTGAGTCAGGTGGGAACTGGGGCCTGCCTAAATATGTGT
>JAUBNY010000623.1:58250-80814 GCA_032275445.1 Crypturellus soui | reverse complement strand
GGCAGCCTGTTCCAGGGCAACTGCAACCTTTGCAGTACTTTGTGGATAGTCTCTCAAGCTCATCCCCTCCCATGCCCTCCCCCTTCCCCAGTCTTTTGTTTGTGAAGTTAGGTTTGTATTTGTGTGTTTGCCTTCAGTTTACCTGCAGTCTTGCCTTTGTTTCATCTCAAGGTGCAACATGGACAATTACTTTAGTTGTAGATTATCTGGTGGTTTTCTTTTTATAATTGTTAAATTTTGTTTTACATTATTTTTGTGGTGTTTATTACACCAGAGTACCTGGAGAGGTGGGAAAGATGCTTTATATACCTAAGAATAATAGTACTGTCATCTTTAAAGGGACTGTGGATGTATGGCCAGAGGGATTTGTGCTCAGTTTTCCAAAGCAAGGATAATACAGGTGCTATGAAACACTTGATGCCTGTGAAAAGCAAAGTAGAAAAGCAGCTAGGGATAGCAGTTGCAGTGAGATAGGTTTCTATTTTAAATCTTCAATATTAAGTCTTCATCATTTGATGACAGGAACACAGGAAGGAAAATACATGAATTGTAGATACCGAACAACTGTTGATACAAATATCATCACATGTCTGTTTTAAAATACGCGTTGTCTTTTTTATCAGCAAATAGACTAGCCTTAGGTGTGTTTGTTCAGCTGTTTGTTCAGCCTCTTCTTCCACATCACTTCTGTATTGTTGTCCTGCATCTTCATTTTTAACTAGATAACTGCCCCTTGACCGATGTAAATATCATTAACATCTACAGATGTGCTTTCTACCTTGGCTTGGAGCTCCAAGGAAGAAAATCTGTTACAACGGAAGTATTTTCAGGTTTGCTCTCTGACTTTGAAGTCATACGCTGTCTCTAAATGGATGAGAAAGCTCTAGATCACTTCAAAGACACGACCATTGTGCTGTAAAATACAACCCTTATAAAGGCAGTAAAATATTGACTGTGACACCATAGTCTTTCTTTTGCCATATGCTGTAAACTACTGAAATATCTCTGTTAGATAAAAGAATTCTACAAAGATCTCCAGTAACACATTTTGGTTTTGGGAACCAAAAGCAAAGTTCTGCACAAGTTAGCACTCATGAAACACATGTAAAATCTTTGAAGTTTCTTTAATATTTCAGAAGGTAGAAGTGAGTTCTACACTGTAAACAAACCTTCTGGTTCTTTCTATGAACACATCTTCCATGGAAAGGGAAAAGCTATGGTCATAAAAGTGAATCCTGAATAATGTACTGAAGAAGTTAGTATCTTTAAAACACTCATGCACAGTTGGTTCTCATACAAGCTAAAAAAAAAGCGAAGTGTGTCTTGAGCTGAACAGTTCAGCTTATGAGTGGGCTGTAATTTTGAGCAGGCTTTGACTCTCTTGTTATTTAATGCTTGAATAAAAATAATTGTTAAACTAATGTTCCTTTAGCACAAAAGGCAAAGCATGTTTAATCAAGGTTAACAGATTCCTAAACTGATATAAAAAAAAATCAGTTGGTAAAGAAAATTGGAATGCAAGGATGCACGATGTTGTCTTGTGATCCCCCTGAAGCTTTACTGGCAGCCAAGGCTTCATGGGAGATGCACCATAGAGTAACCCTAAGTCTTTGCCCCCATCCCTGTCCAGTTCGACTCCCTCCTTGTGCATTGCTGGCTGTGCCTCAAAGGAGAGGGAATTGCTGAAACCTTCTAGCTATCCTGCTATCAAGAGAGTGAATTAGCACCCATGGTTATAAGTGATTACTGAAGTCTGTCACAGCTCATCATTTTTTAAATTGCCAGTGATATATTGCGTTTTAGGGAGTTGTCTTTGGTAAAGTGGGAGGTGTGACTTACCAGCAAATCCGCTGAATTCTGATTTCCCTGCACTTCTGACTCACGTTGTGAGCAGTAACAGCCTTTTGTTTTCACAGTGCTCATAGCATTGCATTGAGACAAAAGGAAGGTATGGGATCAATAAGCAATAGGATTTAATTAGCAATGGAAGGTCAGATTTTAATAATCATGTTCCTTCTTGAAAGGATGTGACTCTTCAGTACTCTTGAAATAGATAGACAAGTAAAGTTGATGAATACCTAGCTAATTTGGTTAACTGATAACACTCATCTTTCTTGATGGTGGAAAAGCAGTACCACTATTAAAAGTTTTAATAATGTGATGTGTTGTATTGGTCTATATATTTTGTGTTTCAGTTTTGAAATGTGCTGATTTAACCTCGTTGAAAAACCTTTAAGGTTACTTCAACAAAAGTGCAAATGTGAAGAACCTATCTTGTGCTTTTTTATCCCCAAAATGGAGGTAGTGTGGCCAAATGTTGAAGCATGTTGTTAATGGTATTCTGGGTAACCTGGTGATAACGTATTTTACAAACCTTGCTCTTCTGTCTCCTACTTCCATGCTTATAATCCTACAGTTGGATGAAGTATGCTTTAATAGGATATTATCAGTAAAGTGTGCGTGTGCGCACATCCTTATGCTTTTGGTATAAAATACAATTAAATTTTAAAGGTATAAACAAAATTTTGGTGTATTCTGTTATCACATGAACTGAAATTTTGGCACTACTCTGTGTGCTCTGAACTATCTAGTAGAGAATGACATGTGACAGCTACTTGCTGAAGCCTATTACAATGCATATATTTAACAAATAATAATTGAAAATTAGAAAGTAATGTTTCGAGTTTGGACTTTAGTGATTTTTTTCAATGTTTATTTTGGTAATTACATTGTAGTTACTGGCATTACACTAGGATTAAGTTTAAGCCCATTCTTCTCTGAGGGGTTTCCTGTAATGTTTGTTTTTAGGGGGGCTGAAACAGACAGTGCAGGGCAAACAGTGTAGGCCCCCATGGGAATCGGTGGGACTAATAGCCTTGAAACTGGCTTGTAGTTGGATGTATGGCTGGTCAGCACCATGTACAGCTCAGTGAAACTACCTGGTTCTCTTAAGTGCTTTTAACTGAATGGTGAGTCTGAACACACTGCTCTGATGCCATCAGGAACAACAGTCCCTTTGGGCAAACAGCACATCCAGTATGCATTTTGGTTTGGAAAAAAACAGGTTGGAGCTCAGCACCTTCCTTTCATTCTGTCAGGGAGTCTTCCTCCAGAGTACTCAAAAAGTACCAATTCAAAGTATTCAAAGTACCCATTTTGTCCCTTATGGATGCATCTCGACACAGTGATACAACTGAAGGCTTGTTATTGCTGCTGACTGGAGTCTTAGTTTATGTCAAGTTACTCTGTACAAGCATTTCTCTGGCTGAACTAACTGTTTCCATGATTCGGCTGGTCTTCGGGAGATACTTGTCTGTGAAAAAGGAGTTAATCAGTGAGTGAACTTGAGATCGCTTAGAGCGGTCGTGCATACCTTGTACTGTGCCCTCTCCTGTCAGCACTCTGCACACACTTCACAGTGCAAGGCCATTGACAAACCACACTCACAAACCACAACCTCTTGTGTTGTCTATAAGTAAAACTGTGTGATCTTTTCCAGGTGTGGTATCGTAACAATCAGGCTATTTTATGTTCTTTCTGACTTGAATAGGAGTTCTCAGCCCCAAAATACTTGAGATGTGTGAGGTAGGAGATGCAGAATGTTGGCTCTGTAGCTTTTTCTCTGAGCAGTTAACATATGGTAACTATATATAGCAGAAGGATGAACACACACAATTAATGTGCCACATGACTTATTAAGCAATCATTAAGAAAAATGGCACTAGCTGGTTCTGAAAGTGATCGTAAAGGCAGCTTGGCACATTGCCAGTGCCAAAGAGGATATGACTGCTCTTTAAATTTTAAAGTAACAAACAACAGAATAAAAGGAACAAATAGAATAATAAAAGAGAAAATTTACATACAAATCAAAACTGCTGGAAATAAAGAGGTCAGTGATTGTAGTCGAACTGGTTTCTCTCATCAGACTATTCCATCCTCTCTCCCCAACCTGAGGTGAGATGAAGTGATACCAAATTGAATTTGCACTTTATTAAAGCTGAGTCAGTCTACACTTCTTGGTGCTGATCTTTGTTGAAGGAATTCTCTCCAAGTCCTAGAGAGCTAGGGAACAATTCTGGAGCACACTGACAGCCAGGACCACTTCTTTTAAAAAATACGCACACATATACATATATAATTTACATATATAGTTTACAAATATATTTGAAAACAGTGATAAAGGAAGACCGAGAAACTAAAATACAGGAATGGATGTTTAAGATGCTACTTCAATACTTTTTAAAAAAAACTATGCTGGACAAATTCTAACCAGTTCTGCTGAGTTTCCTCCATAAGCCTGCAGGAGGTTTTAGTTAAGATACTTGTGTTGTTCAGGAAATACATGCTCTACTTGGATTTTTCACGTATCTGACTGTTTTCATTTATCTCTCTCCCTAAATAATGCCTTCTTTTACATGTCCCCTGTATAATGCCCATTCACATATAATGCCCACATTTAATGCTCACCTGGTTGAAAGGTCAGCCTTTCTTTGTGTTGTTTTCCATTCTGGTTGGAAAATAAACACCATTAAGCCTCTTTTTGTGACTGCGGCCTTTGTAGTTTTTAATTCTTTGTGTTTTTGACTCTGAAGGGGGAAAAGGGGGCGGGAGGAGCAGGAAGATGATGGATTGAAGGAAAAAAGCAGGTTAGCTTTTACTGTAGTGTTCGATTTGTAATGCACTTAATAGGAGAGAACATGATGATAATTTACTAGCTGTTACTTGTTTATGTATGGGAGGTGTGAGCTGAGATCATGAAACCTTTACAGCCTGTATTGATGCTCTGGCACTAATCACCTATCACTGGGCATAATGCATACAGAGCCGCCTGGTGCCGCCTTTTTCTCCCATGTAGTTTCCTCCCAGCCAAGGTAGAATTTTTTTTTTTTTTTTTACTTTGTGTCTGGAGAATACTGGTGCTTGACAGCTACTTGCCACTATCAGGCTCAGGTTTATGAAAACACTGAAACCTCCATTTAATTTCCAAACTGATTTCCATGGAAACAGCCACACAGTAATAGTGTTTGTAATTTTTTATTCAATAAAAGCTTGAGTTATAAATATTCTCCATTTGTTTTGTATTTACAGTTGCAAAATATTTTAGGATCACCTACCATAACCTGTCATTCAACATATCTATAAATGCCATGAAAAGATCATTGTGAAATAAAAATGTCTATTTTCAGCCCACAAACCCAACTTCCACACACTCACAAAGAAAATCAAAGGGACAGGAAAGAGGAAAGGAGGAGGAGTGGGGAATACAGTACAGCAGGCAACATTGCAATATTTGCTACACAGTAGCAAAAGGACTGGATACAAAAAAAATCATTCTGCTATGATGACAGGCTTTTCAGGACATTCGTTATAGACCAGCGCTGTCCAGTGCATTTCTGAAGGACGAGTTGAAATCCAAATTCGTTTTCACTGTTTTCCTGCAATTCCAGGCAACGCTTGGATTTTCGGTTCTGGATAGGGCCTCCCTTTAAAGATAGAGGGGAAAAATGTGATTAAATATGATCTTGATACATTGCTACTGTGTGATGATAAAAGTTAGCTAGCCAATGTCCATCTTCAATACTGTCCTCTGCTACTGTGAAAAATTACTTGGAGACAAAATAAGCACCAGAGTAGATCTGGAGGGGAGATACTGCTTTTCACAGGGATGGTTTAATATCTTACTCTGTTTAAAATAGCCTCAATTGCTCAGTTGGCATTCCAGCAAATGGGATTCCTAGAATTCAGCTATTTCTTATCATACTTTTTAACTATAAGCTGAAAGCTCTTAGACTAGTTTGCCCGTTCTGTTATCTAGCTCTGTGGCTCTGCTGTACTTCTGAAACATGAAATGCTGGCCAAAAGGGCTAGTAGCATCTTGGCCCAGGATGTTCTGTATTGCCTTATGCAGGATAAAGGCTAAAACAGTTGAATCCTGAATAGAACTGTCTTTTATAAAACTTTTGTTGCCAATCCTCAGTATCAATTCTGCATTCATTTGGCAGCTTAAAACTTCTACATTAAAGCTCTCCCTATCTCCTTAACTGTGAATTGCAGCAATCTTAAGGCACTAAAGTTACCACATAGTTAACTACAGATTTAAGCCACAGATAAATCATATCATGTAGATGACCTAAATTACACATTTTCTTTACTTATGGTTTCAGTTTGTTCTTTCACTTTCTCTATCCTGCCTAGTAATAGCAACTTGTACACATTAGTGCCTGAGAAATTTCTTTCAAAATATAAAAAGTAGAATAATTCGTGTAGTGGGCTGAAAGTCTGTGTGTCTCTAGAGTAACAGAGCATTTCCAGCTTAATCTGCAAATCAAAGAAGAAAAGAGTGTAATGCAGTACAAGATCAGTTTAGCTGAAATATAGAAGCCACCTACTTAAATTGTTTACTTGTACATGGTGGATTTTTTTTTGGAGGGGGAGAAAACACAAGTTTGTTCAGGCCTGTTATATTTTACATTAAAAATTCACAACTGTGATTTATTATCATCATACGAATAATAGAATACAGAAATGATTTATATTTGGGAAATGTTCTTTCTCGAGCCACGGTAACTGATTCCACCCGGCACACAGTCCCCTTCACCCAGCTGAAAGGGTGAATCTGAAAGCTATGTGAAAGCTGGGGGTAGGGGGTGGGCGCGAAGGGGGTGTCTTCTCTCCTCCTGTTATGCGTGTAGAACATATTAAGTAATTTATTTGAGAAATGACCCTTCTAAAAAACATTTGGAGATTAGCAAATTGAATACAGAAGTAAGTTTAAAGGCTCTTGGGTTTAGATATGTTTTCGATGAGAGAAAGAGCATTTTGAGAATAATCTATAAAGTTCATAACAAGAGGCTTGTATAAATCCTCCTTGAAGGGCCTAGGTACAGACTCCAGATAAAATTTTCACTGATTGCCAGACAAACAAGCCTTTTAATAATCCTCCACACCTGAATGCCGAGGTGTGCAGTCACTTTCTGAACTTGCATACCATGAAACACAGCATACCATGTAAAAGTATTCATAGGTTAGCAGACTAGTATGGTTGTTTTGAACTTACCACTTCTAACTTTTGTTAGATGACCCTGTCTTAGTTTGGAAGAATAGGTAATCAGTTGTTCTCTGTTCAATTCTCTGCTTACAAAGGCAAGCACTGGATCTTGCACCTGGGAAGGAATAACCCAGGCACCAGAGCAGACTAGCAGTTCTGTGGAGTGAGATTTGAGAGTCCTGGTTGACAACAAGTTACCCATGAGGCAGCAATGTGGCAGTGTGCCCTCGTGGCCAAGCAGGCCAATCGATCCTGGGCTGCATGAGGAGGAGTGTTGTCAGCAGATGGAAGGAGGGATCCTGTGCCTCTCCTCAGCTCTGGTGAGGCCGCACCTGGAATACTGGGTGCAGTTCTGGGCTCTGCAGTAGAAGGATGGGGAAGGTAGGTCCAGCATAGAGCAACAGCAATGGTTAAGAGACTGGAGCATCTGTGAAACTGTATTTCCCCATTGCTGTGAAACTATTATTGACATTCATATTAATAATGGTAGCCTTATGTGTCTGGTGAGAGTATAAGCTCTAGCTAAGTAATGTAACTGCTGGATATACAAAAAATATTTGAAGAAACAAGTCAGGAAAATAAGTCAAACTTCAGTATATGCCATTTGTTCCCTTATTCCCCTCCTTTCCCCTAACTTATATGGGCCTTGCACCAAAGATCACTGAAGTTGGTGAGAATTTTTCACGTGATTTGAGTTTTGAATTAGCCCTTTAATCTATAAAATTCCAGGTTAATGGATAATTTCTAACTGTTAAAAGCTTTTTTTTTTCTTATCTAGTAGTGAAGCATACACCCACAAATTCTTAAAATGTAAAATGAATACTGTTGTTTATTTTTTTTCTATGCATACTCAATTTTGCATAGCATGGAGGCTCAGCTGTACAACAGTGCTTAAGAGTCAGAGACTGGAATTCAGCGTATTTTCCCCCCTCTAAATCCAACATTGTGATTTTCAGCTTCTTTGAGCTTCTAAGTAGTGCTGAAGGTGCTGATGTTACTGGGATTTATATTAAGTGGGACTGTTATGTTTCTGAGGCAGGCATATGTGTGAATTAGTCCTGTTCTTATTTTGCGGGGTGCGTGGTTCCTAATATATCCTCAATCTTAGGTCAGATCTTGCACAGGAAGCAGGATAAAGCAGCACTCCCATTTTGTCTTGTCAGAAAACCTATGAGTTATGGGACACTGCAATTCAAGTCCCTCGTTCGCCTGATTTTTGGATCTGGGATACAAATCTGTGTAACCTACTTTTAGATAGCTAACTTGCTAGTGCAAGGAAGAAGGTGGAGATAATGCTTCCTTTTTCATTAAAGCGTGGTAGCTAAAACAGGACTTTCTTCATTGTGCAACTATGCTTGCCTCTCCTCTTTGCACAGGCTCTGTGAACTGAGCGCTGTGATGACGAGCTCCTCAAGACTTTGTTTGTGAAGAGAGATTACACAGCTCAGACCTAACCTTACTGTGGAGCGTGGCCAACAGATCATCCTCTCAGTTGGGGTAGCCACCTTGTTTGGTGCCTTCCATTCTTTGGTGCCCGTTCCTTTCTTCGCCATTGTGTACAGAACTCAGTCACGTAATGGTTACGCTCTGCATTTCTCTAGGTAGCAGGGCACAAATGCCTTGAAGGCAGGAATGCTGAGTCGAAATTTCCTACAGCCGTCCAACCTAACATCACTGAAGATTTTAAGGTAAAGAAAAGATGTTCATAATGTAGATGAAAATTTTTCTTCTGTTTTCAATCATGTAAAGCTCAGATGGGTATTAGAGTAGATGGGTATGTGAGGCTAATTTAGTACAGGCAGCTACCACTCTTAAGGAAAAAAAAAAAGACAGAAGCCCCTGCTCTTTCCTGAGGTGCCCTCATGTGAAATTCAGTATTTGGCAGAAACAAGTAACTTGGAAGAATAAAAGCCTAGGAAGCTCTGTTTGATGTGCTGCCAAGTACTCTGCAGTGGCCACTGCAGTTCACCCTGCTGAGTACACTGGCGCCTGCTGCATGACATACAAAGAGGCACCAAAGCAAAGCAGTGGCTATTATGTGTGAGCTGAGTGTTATGGAGCGCAGAGATGCTTTTAGCAAAGCGATTTTTTTTTTCCTACCAAAGTGGACCAGAAAGGCCCAAGTCCTTTGAACCAGAACAACTTAGCAGAGGCGCGAGGCCTGAACAGAGCCATGGCTTAAGCTCCATGAGAGGTAGTACAGTTTCATTTCCTTTTAGCAGTTTGTGTGGATGAAAGAAGTGCTCTAAAGTTCTTTTAGCCAGATGGAAGGATTTGTATTGTGCTTATGTAAAATTTTCTACTATTATATAATTTCAAAATTAAATAACTTTTTGTGCACTTTTTTCCTCCTAATAATACAAACTAATACAAGCTTGGTAGAGCACTCTTAGTCTGTTATCTTTAGGGAGATGACAGTGCACCCAGTATATGTTGCAAAGCCTGAATAAGTGAGCTGCATAATTCATAAAAGCACATTAACTGGATAACGCGGGGAGGAGGGAGCAAGCAAGCAACTGTCACTGAATGCTGCATTTTGCTACTCTGACCTGGGTTTGGCCTCCAAAACAGATTGCTCTGGAATGGCTTCTGCATTGCTCATCATCATTAGCATTTGTAATGCTCTAGCCAAGTGCAAAAACAAAGCTGTCTTTTCATTTAATCCTTTATTTATAACCATTTAGCAAAAGTTGTATAGAAAAATTAAGGGCAGTTGTGTTCACTGTGTAGCCAAATAGTCTATTGTATTAGAGCATTTCAGGTTAAGTAGAAGTGAAAGGCTTATTTAGTTCCTGTTCCCTATCCTAGTAGGACCTCTGATTTTCATTTTAAACAAAAAATTCTATAGCCTAAGGTAGTGTTTCTTACCATGATGCATAAAATACGTATTCTTTAGAAAGAAGCAAGTTAGGGAAGAAAATAAAACTTTTCTGCCCAGTGGAATAGGGTTAGGATTAAGAACACTGATGACAAGAGACAACTTAAAGGCAACAGAAATTTCAGGATATATAGATTTATTTGTCAACTGTCCTATAAAAATGGACTGAATGTGGCAGCATTAAGAGATTGGATTGAAAAGTTGATGGGTTTTGCAAGGTTAATTCAGTAATTCCTGGGGGAAGCACTAAAGCTCTTGACTGTTGCTGGTACCATTAGTCCCCTGGAAGCAGCGCTAGTGCTTCATAAACATAAGCAGCTTCATGCATAGGCATGCAGCACCTCGGAGTGCTTCACGAATATGGAGCAGCCAGCTTCCAAGAACAGTCATGTAAATAAAACTTGTGTACTAGGGAAAGCTACAGGATGTGTAAATACACAATATAATCAATTAAAATATTTAAATAAGAGCAGTTACACCTTGCAAGAGGAAACACAGTGTCATACGGAGAATGAAATCAGAACGGAAAACAAATTACAGAAGAACAATCCAAAAATCAACAAAATACATGGAATTAAGCCTAACAGTAATTTTTTTCATGTATAAACTATAGCAAAACAGATTATAAAGGCCCATTGGTAATAGCAAGATTAAGAAAATAGTAACTCCTAGAGAAATAAAATCTGCTTTGAAATACAGAGAAAGCTCTTCAGGATACAATAGCTGAAAAAGCATTTTACTACAGAAAATCGTGACAAAAAAAAAAACAGAAAACGGGAAACTTTGTAGTAAAAGCCATTATTCAGACTGGAGACACCATTAGGGAATTTTCAGGATAGATAAATGAGACTTCGTTGTCTCAGCCATGGTTAGGAAATCTTTTTGACATGCAGGAGGACATACTTTTGGTATACTGTGTTTTTTCTTTATTCAACACTATTTAAAAATAGAGAATCTTTTTGTATGTGTATATAGTCCTTACAGTTCTAGCTAAATGTAGAGTTTGCAACTAAAAATACAGCTTTGTTTTGTTTTAGCAAGAAATCCAGATGAATAATATATTTAGGTTCATTTTCTAATGGCTAGTTTCACCCAATGAGACCTTTGTAGAAACAGAAGGGTAATATTCAGTATTGAAAGTTAGCGTCAGTTTCTAGAGTTGATGACAGAAAGCATCAATTTTCTGACTACAGCTCCTGCCCTGAATAACAAGCTAATAGGACAGTTCATTTAGAATTAAATTGGATGCCTTTTTGAGAACTGACACTCATAAAAGCTGAACAGAGTGAGCTTTGTGAATGTGTTTTGGTAGGAACTGATTCATGTGTTGATGTTTTTTCTGAAATGTGTTCCTGTTACCATTAAAAGCAATGTTATTTTAGGTCTCTCCTCCATTCTGCTTTCACAATATACTGCCAACTGTTGTACTTTATAGCATTCAGAAAACCATAAATGCAGAAATCCTTGTGTGTTGAATGAAATATTGGGTTATTTAATGCTTTAAGTTCTACATGCAGTTCTAAATAATGACTTAAAATGCAAGTTAACAACAAGAAATGCTTTGCTTTATATATCTTCACAGAATGCAGCTCACACTCTGATTGGAATATGTGTGTGTGTGTGTGTGTGTGTGATTCCTCTGTTTCTAAGTCTCCAAGACCTTGAGTGAGCCCTGGCCTACTGAAGAAGAGTGCAAAAATAATGCCCAGCAGCAGCGTCTTAGACAGTATGACTTTGGTCTAACACATAGAAAATTTTGCATACGCAATTGATTTTCACATGGATTCTGCCGCACAGAAGTTGCCTATGTAGTGAAACAATATTTCAACAAGTGGGATTGCTGGAGACAGTGGTTTTATTTGCATGTTTTGCAAGTGCATTTTTGTGCAAAACTCAGAACCTTTTTTCTTTCACTTTGCGATTACATATAAATGACTTACGCAAACAAGTCAGGCTGGATCTATCTGGCTTGCTTCAACAGGTCTAAAGTAGAAGATGGAGAAAGGCAACAAACAGGCTTTAAAGTGTGTTGCAATATTCAAGAGTTAAAACATACTAAAATGAAATAAAAATAGGACATAAAAGAAAAATTCTGGCATGTTACTTTAGTGATCAAAAGTAAAATATGAATACTGATGGAAAACTGGTAAATGAATTTTCTAAGGAAAAAATGCTTGTTTGCTATAAATTTGCAACAAATGTTTTGCTTTATATGTGTAGGAAACCTATCAGATTCATTTCCATGGGGCATCTCTGAGTCAATGACTGATATATATGTATTTTCCGGAAGAGCTGTTTTAATTTTAAGAGCACCAGTGAACCCACTTTCTGGAGGTGTGCTAAGATAATGGTATGGACAAATGAAGAGAACATGATAGGATCAAAGGGGGAATTGTCCCCTCATGGAATATTGAACAGCTGACTCTGAAAAGGGTTTGTTTCTGTGAAATGGCAAGAATTGACCATTGGTGGGGGCAAGCTGCTCTAGTAAAATAATTCTGATTTGTGATGTGGCAAATTATGTATGCTTAGGTTTCACCTGTTAGCTTGAGTTTGTAGGATTCATCATGTTATATATGTTGCTTTCCAGAGTGCTTTTTGCATTGTTTTGCTATGCAAAGCTCCTGTTAACATCTCTTCCTTTTCTGAGTGAACACAAGGTGCAGCATTAGTTGCTAATGAAAATGGCTCTGCAGAATACACCTGAAGGTCAAGCATATGAGCATCTTACTGCCTTACACTTCTTGTCTTCTTGGGGATGCAAATACTGCTCTCATCAACCATACCCACAAACATAGTATAAAGTTCACATTATTGTTATCAGCCTTTGCATAAGGGAATACCAATTATAGATCTTCAGAGAGACAAACAAGAAACACCTCCTGACACAATTTTAGAAAGGAAGATTTTTTTTTTCCCTAGAAAAAAAGGGAACATGGTTTGCTTAGGCCTCTCAAGTGGATTCCTAAAAAATCAGAAGTTTTAGATGAGAGAAAATATACATTCCTCTATCTTTGTGAAATGTAACCATTACTAAAAGGTAACTCCATTGTAAAACAAAAATATCGATTCTTTTTGGGAGGAGGGCAAAGGGGAAGGAGGAGGCATTTTGTTAGTCTAGGCTCTCTGATGATGCTGAATATGAGGGCTGTATAACATTTTAATCCAGAAGGTGAACTGATAGCATTATCATTACATGCTTATGATTAAACTTACCTATGGAGACCCAGAGATAAATTAAGCACCATTTAAGAATTTTTTTACTAGTAGTTCAATCAGTCTGTGTATTCTTACGTGGGAATTTAGGCTCAGCTCTTCGGACCTTTGGTCACAGTATCTAGTTACTTAAAATGGCTTTTTCTGCAGTCACCATAGAAAGTTATAAACTGATTCTAATTGATAATGGGAAAGAAATTTCCTTGCAGCTGCTGCACAAGCCTTGCACAATTTACTTGGATAATAATGGAAATAATCCATTTTTAACTGTTACATTATGCATCATCACTATCAGGTTCTGGATACCAGACTTGATGGCCTGATCATCTTACTGAGTAGTAAATTCACTTTCTTGTTACATACCTCATTCTTGCATCCTGATTTAATTGCCTTTCAAGTGAACATTTGTTAAAGTAGTTATATCTGAAACTGGATTGTAGGACATTACTTGGTAACCAAATCTGTCCTAAATGCTTACTGCTCTTCTTTCTGTTGGAATGAAAGAAGCAAATTCCGCTGATTTGTTCAGGACAAGTTTTTCGTTTTGCTTAGGAAATTAGAGTAAAAGAAGACTTACTCTAATGGTAGAAGTACTTCCATCCTTTTTAGAGTAGAAGAAAGCAAGACACAGTAAGTGTTCGGTTCAGTAAAACAGAGGAGGAACTGGGAATGGAGGTCAGGTCTCCGAAAACCCAGTTACTTAACTTCTTAGTTGTCAGTCACGTGTTTGAAAGCATTCTGGATTTGGTAACTTCCTATCATGAAGCAGTTGTTTATCTGGACATCAGAAAATTAAATAACTTATTGTAAATAAATGTACTGAAATTATATGCTAAAATAGTGTATCTGCTTTGAAGGAAAACCATGGCAGTATGTTAACTTCCCTTTAAATTAATTCAGCACAAGTGTCTTCAGAGCTTAAATGAAGTCCTCAAGAGAGTACATACTGCATAATGTGATATGCTGGAAAAGACTTGAAATGCACCCACTAAAAGCTTCTTATACTGCTGCATTCACATAAAAACTTTATGGCTGGCAAGTTATACACCTAATCTACAGAGATTAGAACCTGCTTCTAAAAAATTACTCCAAATGCAAGGCTAGATCTGTACAAGAAAAGGCTGTGGTTGCAACTAACTGCAGCAGTGACTGCAAGCAAATTTAATGCCTGTTATTGAAATTCCATATTACTATTTGTATTTAATATTTTTCACATATGCCTGTTTTGCTTATATGTTTTAGTGTTTAAACTGAAGTCAAATATTTATAATGGAGAAAGACTAAAGGCTTTAAGAATTTTAATATTTCTAAGTAATTTTATTCTGCATAAATGGGATTAAAGAGATTGTAAATTCATAATAAGTAGTCTAAGGAGTATAAAACCCAACTAATTTAAAATACCTATTTTCAAAGAGAAGTGTTTAATATGAAAATAATGTTGGTTAAGCTGTATATGCATTAGGGACAAATTTACTAAGGCAACAAGAAGAGAAAAACATTAAATATCTCGTTCTGATATCTAAGCAGCATAATAGTTCAGGTTCCTTGTCCTCCAGCTCCAATGTCTTGTTCAGTTATTCTATTAGTTCCATTATGAAGTACAGGCAAGCTATGGTCTTCAATCAAAGACAGGCAAAGAATAGCTGGGGGTCAAAAGACTGCTGCTCATATCCTGTACCTGTTCAGCAAAACAGCAATGGGGGCACAAGGGCTTCTGAAAAGTGCTCTCTTGTGATTCAGATTTAAAATTAAGCACTTGACCACAGTGGTTATTTAAAATCAGATAGCCTCACTAAAAATACAGGGCCTAGCCTCATCTATTGACTCAATTAATTGAATAATTATGTTCTGCTTTTCTTTATATTTCTCCTACTGGATCAATGTCTGTATTACCTTTAACAGGATCACAATCACTTTCTGTTCTGAGCTGTTGGGCTCAGATATTTTTCAGATAGTACTGCATAATTATATAGCAATACAACATGTTTTGTACTGCAAATACATATTTAGTATACCTTTATCTTTTGGGATTAGAAGTACATCATAAATTAGAACACTTCATAAATTAATGATGCTGTTTTTCTACCCTGTGGCTTTCATTATGACAGAACCTGGAGAAATTCAGAGATAATCATTCCTTTAGATGCATAGCTCTACTGCAACTAATGTCTGCTGTATGCAGATATCTGAGGCGAAAACCTGAGGATAAGAGAAATTAGGAAAGTACTGACAACTGTTAATTTGTTGTTTGCCACTACTTTAATCATAGTGCACCTGTAATCTGCATGCTCAGCAAGAGAGTGTATGAAATTAGTACAAAAATTCTCTGCTTTGTTCACAGGCTTATTCCTACACAGTTCATTTCTACAATGCACTCTGGATACTATACTCGTTTGCTGGAGATACAGTTTGTGGGTGATTGCACCAGCTAGCACTGCACATCATTTGATTTCCTAAGATACACACAGGTGAGAATAACCTAGAATCACTATCTTGTAAAGGCCACAATATATAAAAAAAAGAATAAGAGATAAATACTTTTAGTAATTCAATGTATTCTTTCCTTGCATAACTACATGGAGTATTTATTGAAATGAAGTATGAGAGATGAGGTATGAATGACTGTTCTTCATAATATCAGTGGAATATTGTTAAGAGTTAATTGATTTGCTCCCTTCTGTATTCTCCATTTTGCACAGCAGTTCCCACTATATGGTATTTTTGGGAGAAATTACATGCACAACAACTGCAGTTGCTAGCAATAGCTGTTACTTACATACAGTGGCATATCTGTGAACACTTTTGAATGGAAGGATTCCAACACAGACTAGGATCACATTTTTTCATAAGATGTCCAAAGTGATGTCCAAAGTTAGGCTTTCTTCTCTCAAAATGCACTTCTACCCAACTTAATTTACACATGCAGTTTATAAAGGTGTTATCAGGTCAGAGTAACTGCAGACTAACATCTTCCTCTTGCCTTTGTACGCTGCTGGAGAAGCAGCCTGAGGAAGATCAGAATGGTGCTGTGCTTGAACATGCTGTAAGTTTATTTTCTAAACATCCTGTACATGAAGCACCTGTCATGCAGTAGGTGATACATGTACAGGTGACCTTTACTCACAGAGCATGCTCTATGTCATAAATGCCTCTCTGTCAGCAGAAAACCTGAAAAGTCATGTCAGAGACTGAGAACTTCTTAAAAAAAAAAAAAAAAAAAAATCAGATGACGACTGACTGCAGCATTTAGAATATATGCATTCTTAGTATACAGAAGGTGTGAAAATTATCAATATCAGGTAAGAATCAGTTCAGAAGAAAGAATCCTAATTTTGGCCATGTACAAACATTTTCCACCAAGAGATGTCCCCAGAAATGGTAGAGCCAGGTGCACTGGCTTCCCTTTCTTCTCCTACGTGCCAGAGTCCCTTCTCTGTCAGAGCACAGGCTCCATTTGGAGCGTGCAAAACAATCCACCTGGCAGTCACAGTGACAGTCCATTTACTGAGCGCGAGGGCAGTGGTTACTATGCGCATGTGCAGCAGCCCTGATGCTTCCCACTGACATTCAGGCTCCAGGCGGCAGAGGGCTGCTGCCGGTACAGGATAGGACATGTATACCTGCTGCTGGCCATGAAGAGTCCACAGGGAGCAAGGAGGGTTAACTGTTTTCTGTCAGCATCAGATCTCTCCCAGACCTTCAAATGAATTTATCCTCAGAAGAAATGTAGTAATTACTGTAAGTAAATCCAGGAAATATTGGGAGGACTAAGGATTAAACAAGGGCACTCCATGACAACTAAAGGTAGTTCTCACTTCTCAGGGTTCATAATGACCATACAGGTTCTTAAACAATTTCTTTAACGTTTTAATGAAATGCTATAATACTATATTTCCATGCTATTTTGCTATAATTCTTGTCTCTACCCTCTCTGCCATGTATAATTTGTGGTGATCACTTACTACTCTTAAGATGTCTATTTCTGTTCTGATTAAATGACAAAGTGGTGAGACATACAGAAATAGGTCATCTGTCTGTTATGCTGTGAGAGATCAGCATAACAGCATTCCCAAAATAAGCATTTCCCTAGCACTCCCCTACACCTGCCAGACACCTTGAGGAATAAAACTAAACTGCTACCCATCTGAAGGGAGTCTTTTCAGTCCTAGTTTACATAACATATTTACAGAGAGAAACACTTGAAGCAGGAGTGTCATGAACTCTACCTCTTGGTGCTCAGTAGATTTAGCTGCTGTATGGAGCTGTGGAGCCTGGCACCTTGCTCAGAATCAGATGAGATGGGCCCTGATTCTACAAACCCTTTGAATGCTCTGTGAAAGTCTGTCCCATTAAAAAAATGCTACCACATGGTCTCCTAAGGCCTCTGTCCAGCCAGCCAGCATGGCATACAATGAAAACATGCATAAGCCAGAGAATCTGGCAGTGAGGGGAGTTGACCCCCTTCATGTGAATGCCTGTGAAACCACTGTCCACAGTACAGCAGTGGGACATTCCTGAATATCTTAATCCAGTTACCTACAGCTGAAGATAATCACACAACTTGACAAAAATGAAAATTCTAAAACAAAACCGAATAAAAACCTGTTTGATGTATACATACAGTTCTGGTCCTTCAAAGACTAATTAAAGTTGCAGAATAATCCTGTAATAGATTTACAGAATCAAATAGTAGTTAAGGATGATGCATATTTTTCTGTCTTTGTCATGAGGATATTATTCATCATTCATTTTCACCAGTATAAGTGGGGAGGAACAAATCTAATCTGCACAGGGCATTTTTCAAGTAAGATGTAGAGTCTGACACGAATGAGACTGAAATCCATCTCATATTGCAAACTTTCATGCTGACATGTCATACAGAATGTCTCAGGAAAATGAGAAATATTCCACATTCAAATGTCTGGAGCAATTCATATCTATCTCTGTTGCAAATATATTGACTTCTGTGCTGGTCAGAGAAATGCGGTTCAGTTTGTTTATACTCCTCCAGCTTTGTAAGTCTTACCTGGTTCCCAGTTCCTTTCTGAGACAATGTACCTCTGATAATTCATACCAGGGAATCTATACAAGTCTAAGTGTGCTTGCATTCAAAAGGAGGTGCTATAAAAAGTTACGGCCAACATCTGCATTATAAGTGAGTATTTCACCATGTAGTCATTTCAAGGCTACACAGGTATCAATAAACTTAGTCCAGCTTATTTTGCAATAGTTCTGTCATTGTATAACATTGAAAAGAAATAACAAAGCATTCACAATGTAATAAAAAATATACCTACTTCAGATAAAGAGCTTTTAGTGCATTCAGAGAAACATACCCTTCCACTAGAATAAATGGGGAAATTTCAAATACAGTACATGAGTTCATTTTGGCAAGTCTTGATTATTCTGTTTAGTTTTCGTCTGGCTTACAGCATGCATAATGGGGATTGTGTCCCATGCTGTATTTTGTGAAACGTTTTAATTGTATTGTCATAACTAAAATCTTGTTCAAAAAAGATTTTGTTAATCTCATGTGTCTCTTAATTTATCGTATGGATTACTTTCAATTGCATTACTAGCATTACTACATACTAACACTAACACTAGGTTTTACTGACTTGTATTCAAATGATATCTGCATTACGCTAGACACTGCCCATGTCCTAAAATACAGTAATCATGGATGGTTAAATCACAAACAAAAAAACAACAACAAAAACTAAACCTAATGAGTAGGCATAAAAGATATTTGTAAAGTCATATGCGTGTCGCAGAAGAAATGATATGTTGGTATGAAATTGTTGTAAGGCAGAATATCAACCCATGGGTTTCTATACCACTAACAGGTTTTGGTAAAGCAGGACCACTGTGCTATGTTTCACAAAATAAAGTACACTTACAGAGGAACAGCCCTGACTGGTTAGACTGACTTCCAGCATCCACCAACCATTATTTTTTTTCCCACAAACTACATTAGGTACTGGTTTTAATAAATCCTGCAGTCGCACTTTATTTATACTAAACAGCAGACATACATATCACACGATAAACTTCCACTATGATAATAATTAAGAAAACTGTATTACCTTTTGAAAGATTGAATTAACTAGTCAAACGGTTCCAATGCAATGGAGCCTGTTTTGCCATCAAGGCAACTTATCTCCCCCTTCAAAAATAATCATCTGTTTTAAGTGACCCTGCCACCTCCCCTGAGCCAACCTACACAGGTTACCTAACCTCTTTGTTATGTATTGTGTCATGGAATGTGGTTTCTACCCCCAGAATATTTTTATATTTTTGTTTGTTTGCTTATTTAAGTTTAGCTGTATCTACATATGATTTGCAAAGTATAAACACTGGGCTGTATCTTAGCATTCTCATCGCTGTAGAAACACATTTCAGCCTTCATGGCCAAAAAATGCAGTAGCTGTAGCTTCACTTTAGGGAAGGGGCTGTACAACTACCTCCTTAGAAGCATCTTACCATCCCTGTCTTCCTACATCCTTTTCTGAATCACTTCTTTCTGAATGGAAGAACAAAACAAAAAAACTCCTGTGAAACCAGCATAAACTTTGTATTCCTAATGGCTAAATAGATTACTGTGCAGTTGAGTCTTCTAAATTGCATTTCTAGGATTTAGATAATTTTTAACCGTAGCTCTGTCTTAGAAACTGGACAGTAAATCCCAGACTGTAACCCTGGAGGACTATTATGAAAGACATATATAAAATCTTCCAAGATAGGTAGCTGATACTGAGATCAAATGTAAAAAATACATTCCTGGGACTGTGCACTGGTTCTGTTTTGTTAGTAGACAAATTGCTTGCATTTCAGGTACAGGAATAAAGCACAAACAAAACTTCTTAACTTTATCTTAAATATCCACTGAGAAAGAATTACCTGAGTAAACTGCCAGTAAAGCTTCATTCTCTTGGCTTTGGCATAATTGCATTCAATGAGCCTGGGCCTGCTGTTCACATCCACCAGACATCTGTTGTCATCGTCATCGATAGTAGGACTCAGAACACCCACGTGGAGCTGCTGATTGCTTGTGTAATAGACGTTCTGCAAGAGGAAGCACAAAGGTGATGTGTGGCCCCATGACAAGTTAACTATTTCCCTTCATTCAGGAAGCAACACGTTGTTTTAAATGAACAAGTTATTAAAGTAAGTCCAACAAGTAGTACTTGATTAACTAGTGGCTAGAAAGTACGTGAACAAAACTGAATTTTGTTTCATCATGTGCCTCTGTCTCTTAATGTTCATGCATCATGAGTCTTTAAAAGAGCAAGGTGTACAGTTTTAGCAGGAAGGGGGATAAGTTTTAATGATTGCTATCAATTCTGATTAGATCGTTTCATCTGAGAATAATACTAAACTGGAAAAGTAAGAGGGGAAGAAAGGAAGAGGAGTAACTACAGAAGTTGAGCAGGATCTGAATCTTCTGTAAGCAACAGATTGATAAATGAAGGCTCATACAAACAAAGGTTAAGCATCAAATTTGAGACAGCTAACTAAAAGCAGTGTATGCAATAAAAATACTACCCGTAATTGAGCAACACATGGCAGGAGAGAACAGAATGGCCATGCTTCAGGATACCTCACATTACTGTATGTGTTGATGCACTTACCACCAAGGATTGGCAAGAGTACAAATGCCACCTGTTCTGAATTTCTAGCAAAAGACTGCTCTTACAGGCCTCAGTGACTACATATATGGCCAAAGTCATGAGAAGGCAAACTAATTTTTCAACTGACTGGAAGTATGTTAGGGATTTCTTTAGAAGAAAGAAAAAGGAGGAGAACGGAAGTTTGCCATGCAGAATAGATAGGATGTCTTCTTGAAAATCCCAAGTTATATACAACCCTAGTAACATAACACGGGAATCCAGAATTTAATTTTGGTAAGATCAGACCTTCCTGTGACAGAACTATGAGAAAGATGAATGGGCAATATCATCCTTTAGCAGCATGATCTAATAAGGTAGGTATGAGGCTCTGACAACTTGAATGATATCAGGGAGTCATAACTGGTAAGAGCTAGATAGTCGCATAAAATTAATGTGTCCATCAACTGGCTGTATCCACTAAATGCCATTTATCTATAAAAAGGGGAAGCTGGAAAAAAGGTTGTCTGTGTTGGGAAACTTGTCTGTTCCCAAGGCTTGATGGTATTATATTCTGGTATCTGTTCATTATTGATACTGTATCTTGTTTTGTATCTGCATATTCTTTCTTGTGAAAACTCTAATAAAATACTAATTGCAAATACGAGCAGAAGTAGAGATTAAGCAGAACAAACCAAGACTAAGAAGAAAATGCTTTGTAATGCATTGTAAAAGACCAATCTGCGCTGAAATGAGAGCAAGGACTAAGCAGAGACAGAGATCAAAAACAAGTGTTGCTCTTTCTGTGCAAGGCTGTGGACCGTGTTCACTCTGCTGTAACATATCTTTACATCCTCTGTGGATGTAAACTGGCATAGTTTCATAAACGTTACTGGAGTTGTCATCTAAGGTTTATGCTGATTAAAGGTTTAACCCTTTCATCAATTCGTTGCTCTTTTCACCCTACAGAAATGATACAGAAATATGAGCTGGCGAAACCTAGGAGAATCCAGGTTTTAAAATCTGAAATAGAGAAAAGGTGAATGGTTCAGTCTTGGATTACAGGGGAAGAGAAGAGTAAAAGGACCTAGTCAATGAAACCATATTTCAGAAAGGGTTGGTTACTACTGAATAATAAAAAAAAAAAAAAAGAAGGAGAAAGTATGGAAAGACTAACAGGAAGACACCCCACCAGATGCCATTCAAAAATTAGGGAAATGAATATTTCTGCACACAAACAAATACTTTAGAAGAGCAATAGACATTTACAATACGTAAGTTGTCTAAAAAGACCATTGTAACAAATATATTGGATAAATTTAAGACTTATCCAGATGCTTTTTGGGGAAAGAACAGAGATTGAAATAGTGATACACCAAGGCAGCAAGATCAAGATAATCTTCAAACTAACCTGTTAGGACACATTGTCTTTTACAGATAAAAGTTTTGTTTTAGTTCTTCTGCCTATTATCTAAAACTTCTAGTACAAAAGGGAGAGGAAAAATGTCAGTATTATTCAGAAGCTATTAATGTCATTTTTCAGCACACTGTCATCACTGAAAATATGTTAGAATAATATTAAGGTTTCTGTATTTTTTCTTTTTGCTTGTGCAAAAAGAAGTGATGTACCTGCAAGCCCTCTGGGCTGAGCTGTTTTTATTAACTCAGTCTTTTCAGCCTTTCAGAACATGGCCTGAAGGCTTCAGGTTATGGGTTTCCCTTAGGAGATAAAGGAAATCTAACCCATAGTGCAGCTCCACAGGCTTTCTGGATGTCAAACCAGGGGGCAGTCTGCATCTTTCTGGGCAGGAGTAG
>JAUBNY010000623.1:27141-42247 GCA_032275445.1 Crypturellus soui | reverse complement strand
TATGGTTTTGGCAAACCCATTTCTGAAAGAGAAGCTAAAGCAATAACTAAGACAGCAAGCTAAGCTCAAATGAGAGGACTGTTCTGGCAGCCTCATGAAGACGCCTCCTGTCAGCAGCGTGTCCACTAGCTCTAAAACTGAGTGGCGTAAGCCGTAACAGGGAAGTTTTGAATCAGAGCTAAAAGTGTCACTGAAACTGTGAAGCCTGTAACAAATCCTGGGGGATCCAAACAGTGCCCGTTGCATAGCTTTTAATCACTACTACTTTGAGATTAAAATGTGCATCTTGCCAGTATCTTTCATGTGCACTAGTAAATTCATTAAGATTGGAAGATTTATTACAATATTTTCAATATACAAGAGAAAATGGAAATGTCTGTAGCTGTGCTTAACCCAGAGATTATACGCACACAATGGAAATCTCTAGAACTATGCTGAATCAATTTTACTGGCTTTTTCTCTGTTTCTAACACAATCTCTGACACAGAAAAGAGCGTACGCATCTTTTAAAGAAAGTTTTCCTTCATTATTGGAATCTTGCTCACATATGGACATTTTTTGTTTCTTAACTATACAATGGCTCACAAAATAATTAAATCTTTTGAAATAGGAAAGAGATGGAATTAACATTGTTAGTGTAAAAGGAGCAGAATCCTGTCAACAAACATTTCCCTTGCCCCTTTATTTGCCACTATCTCGTTTAAACAGAACTTCAGCTGACATTCAAAATTGTTCTGCATATGGTGAATACTGAACTGTGCTAATTGAAGCGACTCTCTGCGGTTGCTGTTTGCCGTTTAATTATTATTAGAATTTCTAATTTGAATTTACAAGCGTGCCTGTAGCGTGGTGTTCTCCCAGATGGAATGCCAGAAGAGAACTATGGCTGCCTCCCAGAAGATGAAGGCCGAGGCTCTGGCTCGCAGTTGGAGCCACAGGACAATGGTGGTTGCACAATGTTGAGGACTAGCATACAAACCTCTCTGTGTGCAAGGTGCTCCGTGCAGGGAGTTGGTGCAAAATACGGCCCGAAACGGGCAATAGACGGGTAAAAATCACACCCAACATTTCATCAAATTCGTATTTCCAGCTCAGCAAGATACCGAGCTACTGAGAGCAGTATTGCCATTCTGCTTTGTGTTTATTTCTGAGGTATTACCAAGATTCTCCTTTGCTGTATGACTAAATCATGTAACTGACAATACCATGGACAAAACCACATTGTGAAATGCATTTAAGTAAAGAACAACATGACCCTTCTGAACAAGCAAGTATAATTAGAGCAGAGAAAAAACATTCAGATTAGATGGATTTTTCAGTGTCTCCAATCACTTCCACATGAATATTTTCTTTAGGGCATTTTTGCTCTTGCAATTTATCAGATAATTTGCACATCTGTCTTTGACTAGCATGTTTTGCACCATGTAAGATACTACTTTTATTGTCAAGATTTGCATTACAATATTTATCGTAATCCACTTGAGGATAATGCTATGTCTTCACCCCCTCCTCCTTCACTCCCTTCACAAATTAATAAAGGTAGCTGTTCTGTGAAGAAATGGAAAGGTGTGGAGTCTTTTGTGGATACGGAAGTAATAGGACAACACGAAAGAAAAATGGAGCTTTAAAAGAAGAGTTTGGACAAGAACAGGTTAGATTTTGGCACAATTGTACTGTTCAAAGCAGATGGTGGCACAGTTCAGATTTGTAAAACTGAATACATACATCAAATAAATATTGTTGCTTCAGATTATGTATAAACTGTACATATTGTATAAAACTGGTTAAAATGCATTCTTTTAGGAGATGCACAGCTAAAGATCAGAAATGAAAGCTTTTACCAGCAAATCTGGGTTAGTCCTCATCCTCTTATTTCTTAAATTCTTTTGATATTAATAAACAAATATCCTTGTCAAAGCACTTAGTGTATCAATGATTCTCAATTTATGGCAGAAATAATGTTCTAGATTTCTACAAAACAACTACTAAACACCATAAGGAGGCATTGTAGCAGAAATACAATGTCAGGTACAACATGGTTCTTCCTGCCCAGTCCACTAAGAGCAGCAGCACTGTATGAGATTATCACCCAAACTAACCTGTGGTGTCATTCCGTGGCAGATGTACACGATTGGAATATTCTCTGTGTCTGGCCCCTGATCAAGGCACAAGTCGCTTTTCAGGGAATTCTGCAGCTGAAATGAAACAAAGAAAAGATCTAATATATCTTAGGCTAAAAGTACGGTGTAATTGCTTACATTTCTTTGCAATAAAATTGCGTATTTGAGCAAGGCAATAAACAAACCTAAAAACACCTGTTAGAAAGTTTTGCAGGGACAGGGTTCTGGAAAGTCCCGACTGCTCAACTTGACCCCTACCCTGGGAGCCTACTCTAGGCTCAGGAGAGAGAAACCGAATCCTCAAACTTTTGGTTCTCAAGCCAACCACTAGTCCCAACTCTACCTTAGAGTGTACTTTCGTCCTGGCAAAGCAATTTGCAAGTTCTAGATTCTCCAATGCTGTTTTTAACATTAAAAGTAAACAGGAGACAAATTTAGACACTTTGATTAGTCTTTAAAAACTCAAACTGGGTCTCAATCTAAGAGGTAAACTAGCTCCTGGAGCCATTATATTCCAGAGCCATACACCTAACACCAAACCTCTACTGCATACACTCTAGAGAACAATGCTTACATTAAATATCAGGCATTGACCCTGACTAATGATAGTCATCTTTCTAAATAAGTCAGTCCTACAAAACGCAGAAAGTAAAAAGGCTGTCCAACTTTTCATTTCCTCACACCTAATACTACCAGAGAAAGAATGAGGTGATAAATCTGCATGCGAAAAGGAAGCATAAATCATTCTCCTCTGGCCACAAACAGCATGCAGTTGGCTTTTGAAACTACCCGAAGTACACTAATTCTGTAAGCTCTGAAATTGGTATGATATCCAATGGATAGTTAAGTGAAACAGTTTCAAATAATGTAAATAAGCACACATCCCCCAAAAGCAATGGTTCTAAATGAACAAATGCAAGCTATGGGGTGATAAACAGAAACAGGAAAGAGGATGATATACACAACCCCGCAGCAGGAAAATGCACTTGCACAGCAGCTTCTGTCAACTACCCAGTCAAACAACTGAACAAGGGACTTCACGTTTATGTTATTCTACTTGGAGCCAGGCATTGTTATTACACATTTCCCCCCACCTTTAAAAAAAAAAATGTAAGCAAGAATCTTACCACCCCGTAGGCAACCGTGTCGGAATACATTCTCATTTCTGGATACACGCTGACAAGGTACCACCTGAAGGTCTTGCACTGGAGCTTCTTCCTCAAGGCCTTCCTCTCAGAAATGTCCCCAATATCAATCCCGGAGTCCTGCACATGAAACAAACAGCAGAAAACAACACATCAGCTATTTCTGTGTAAACCCAGAGACTCTACTGTTTGGGCCACTGCTAATATACAATATCTGCAACTCCCAGCCTTTGGTTGTGAAGTGACTTACCAACATACTTTCTCTAAGTGCTCTATTTAACTATGATTTATACCAATGTGTTATGCAGGTCAACAGTGTGGGCTCTCATTCCAAGTCTGCTTTGGTTAATGGAAACACTGCTATTGACTTCATTAGAGTTTAGATCTAGTTTCCAATGAATATAACGGTGGTTCTCTAATTTCCTGGCATTTTCCAAATGCAAAAGTAATTGGCAGTAGGTAGCAAGTTGCCCTGGAAACAACCTTATTGTTGGCATCCCACTGTGGCCTAATCATTAGTGCACTGCACTTGCTGGCTGTTTCGGGAGTCTGGCTTTGCTGCTTCACTGCAAAGAGCAGTTGTTCTACTCAACCCTTCTGAAATATCATTTATTAAATTTCTGGGTAGCATAAAAGAGAAGTTGGTATTTTTGTTACAAGCATTTACAGAACCTTACTTCCCCTAATCTTATTCTCTTTTACAGTTCTAGCTAAACCTAATTTCATGTGACACACTTCTTTGCAGATCATAAAATGTGAGTTTCATAAAGTTCCTGTATATATAAATCAGTAATTTATCACATTAAAATTCTGCAACAGAAGTTTATAAAGGGGCATCTAAGTGCAAATCCGTGGCTGCTATTTAACAGGGAGTAAATGTGACCATTAGTTGTACTCTATGTTGTACTCTAACACTTTTACCTCTGAATAAAACCAAGGATAAATACACTTTCACAGGGAAATCTTGCCATCTACCTACTTACAGTGCAGACTTTACTGTGCTGTATTGGTCATAAAAACCCCAAAGGTTTTGTCAGCCACCAGATACCTGATTGTAAAATAACACTGAACCACTCAATTCTTCTGGCTCTGTGAGAAGGATACCTTTAGAGGTGTCTAGCTCTCAGAGTTGCAGAAGCTGTTAGTTGCATCCCAAAGCATTTAATTGGCATTAATCTGAAACAAGTACATCTTACTTCAGAGGCCCTCCCGGACTGGTACCCAAGTTGGGCGTACAGCACTGAAATGGGCTCATCTCTAAGTGCTGGTTCCCATCTGACAGGGGAGCCCACATTTCCTCAGCATGTCCCGTCGCAACAACCCGGTAACCGCCAGGCGCAGGCTCCATAGGCATGAAGCAGCTGTGTGAAAACTAAGCCACTTCCCAGGATGTTTTGAACAAGTACCTTTGTTTTCAACAGTGGCAAAAAAAAATGAAGGCACTTCAAGCTATCCTCTTTGCCTACACATTGTAACAGATTTTTCCTAAAACAAAGGCATGTCATTGGCTACCACTATTAAAAGCTGATTTAACCCTTCCATCATCTCCAATTTTTGAAGTTTGTACTAGTGTTCAACAGCAATAGCCTTTGTGGAGATGAAAAGAGAAACCATCTGCATTACAATTTATTCATGCAGGTCAGTGCAATGACTAGTGAATTTGAAGAAAGAAAGAAAAAAAGACTACTGATTGAAAAAAGAAGAATAATCTTTTTTTCTTTTTAAACCTGCAAATAAAGATCAGTTTTGGCAGTACCAAATCTACCATGCAAATATCTTGATGAGCATGGTGACCTGAGGAAATCACTTTAATTGCAAACCTTATGTATATTTCCTTTGTTTGATAAATCAGTTTTAAATTCACTCTAATCTTACATTTTTCAGATATCTCAGCTTATTCAAGGCAGTTTTACTTAACCAGTAGCAAACAATAAAAATTTAGCAGACTACATAACAAATTTTTCTTGGTACTTTCGTAGTATATTATGTAGCTAATACACTTTTTTTTTTCAACCTGAAAATGGGGTGACAACTTGCCCACTCTGCCACAATTATCTAGCTTTAACCATAGGGAATGGAGGAAATTTCTGAAAGCAGATAACTTCAACATTCATACTCCAAGCTGGCTTTGGTTCCTTTTTCCTTACTGAACAATAGAGAAGAAATATATCTTTTTTTTTTTTTTTTTGCCTTTAGAACCATAAATTGCAGTAAAAACAGTGATTTTACAGAGATTTTTTTAAAATAGAAAGAAATTGCCCATTTGTTCAGACTAGAATAATTGCTTTTGATATAATGATGAGAACTGCACACTGTAAATCAAAACTCAAATTCATCTACTGCCATGGTTTCCAATCTCTTATTGTAGGAATATCCCTGAATATTTTCCAGAAAGAGGTACAAGACAATAGTCAGATTTCTCAGAGCTATTATCAGCAGTTCATAGATGAAACGCTACTGACTACAGAAATGAGGAGCAACTAGAATCAGCTGCCAAACCGAACTCTCAGGTTTCTTATCATACAGTATCTTTCCAGTGTAAGGAACCAGACACCGTTCACCTATGGAAAAGACAACTGGAGAAATAGGTCAAAAGAGACCTACAGCCAGACTCGTGCAAAATGTTATGGCATAAACCAGCCACCTATTCTGGTACAAAGTTATTCAAGAATGATACAATCACATTTGTATCAATAGATACACACATCCCTTAGCCCTCGGTAGAGCTGCCTTTATAAATCTGCATTTTAGTCAAGTCTAACTTAATAAGAAACTTAAATTCAAAATAAAATCTGTGATATGGATATGCTGTTTCTTTTTTTTACATTCCTGCCCTACTAGGCTAAAATCTCCTTGCAGTGTAATCAGTGATGTTGGCAGGAAATGAATTTAGTAAGAAAACTCATTTTGATGAAAAAAAATAAAATTAAGGAAATTGAAAATAAAGGAATTATTTTTAGAGTAACATGTAATTAAATATATACATATACACACACACATATATATGTATATACAGACATACTTCATACATACATGCACATACAAATAACAAATCATTGCACAAAATCAAACTGCAAAATAGCAGCCAAAACCCAACGGTTCAAAGGCAAAGCCTGCGAAAGCACCAGTATTTGTGACTCACCTCCTGGGGTACGTTCCATGCCATGTAGACATGGCTCTTAAATTCATCCATCCAGACTTCAGCCACCCGCAGCGCGTTTCTCCGGACGTGAGCAGTTAGGTCTTCTGTGTATGGCTTATGGGCTCGTTCAATGTGGGCAATCCTGGAGCAAGGCAGAACCTCGACGCTTCCTCCACACTGCCACACCTACAAGGAAGGACAGACACCCTGCTAGTCAAAGCTCCCCACACCACTGACAGCTGACAGTAAATACACGGAAATCTTTTTATTTATCCAGATTAAGAATGAGAATAATAACTCAAGGTCTATTTAACTATAGAGATTTTTTATACAGTTTTGAGATAAATATTTTCTTGAAATATTCTTGAAATATTTTTCAAGGAATTATTACTACTAATTACCACAGATTTACTACCTTAACAGTAGCCTGTGAACAAAATTTTTCTGAAACAGTTTAGCCATCAGAAGATACTATTAAAAAAATAAAGTATAAGGCACTCAACAGCATGTGGATTCAAGTTTTAACAGCTTGCAGATAGAATCCAGAACTAGCCTCTGATGACAGGGAAACTACGCTAGTGTACAGTTTAAGGTCATCAAACTTTCAGGCTTTAGGAAGACCAGGAAAATAAACACGTCTTATGCTTTGCTTTAAACATAGCTCAGAAAGGAATCAGATTCATTTCCTCTGAGGAGTGCTAAATAATATGATTTTCTAGTGAACAATTTCTCCAAACAATTTCAACATACACGACCATTATAAGTGATAATATGTATATCATGTAGGTGACTACCGCTCAAGTGCGGTTTTGTTCTAGCATCACAATTGACCTAGTGGCTACAATGTTCATCTGGAGTATTATACTTTCTGCTCTTTCTGCTTCCAGCTAAAGAGAAAACCACTTCAGCAAGCTTAACAGTCAGAGAAGTAGCTCGATTCCTTTACACAGAAGCTCTCTTCTCTGTGCATCCTGTATGATGTAAACTTCAAAACAAGATCAAGACAGTACAATCATAATAGTTTAGTGAATGCTGCTTGGGTAAAACCTAGATGTGTTTGCTAAGCTGTTTGATCTTGTAGAACAAATACCTCCATGTCTCAGAAAGACTCAGTGCGCTGAGAAGCAAGGGCTTTGCCTTACGCTCCTGCTAACAGAGGTTCCTGCTAGCTCGTATCCCAGAGCAAGAGAGCACAGGAGGGGAGCAGGGCTGCTGCTCCCCGCTTCGCTAGGCCCACAAGGGTCATATGCCCTGATCTCGCTCCCACGTGGCGGAGTGTCACGCCTGGAGCTGCACTCAGGCCCTCCAGGTCAGACTGTCCTATAGGCACATGCTCTGCTACGGAGGCACTTTGTTCAGTCATTCATTTTATATATTTAGACATCTGGCTTGAATACAGCGTTTAGGCATTTGGCAGCTCCTGAAAGCAGAAGGATGTGGCATGGATTCAGGATGTTTACAAAACCGCTTCTGAACTGCTGCCTAATTGCAAGCAGCATATGCTGGGTGAACAGAGCAACCACGGTGTGTGGAGCTTTCCACAGGAGGAGCTTTCTGCAGGATGAGCTATCCTAGGAACCTACCATAAAATCAAGATGGAGCTGGAGAGACTTCAGCATGTCTCTGTCTCAGAAATTTGGAATCCCATAAGAGTAAATAATCATAACTGCTATCAGAACAAATCTTAGAAGATGATCACAAATATAGGGAATGAAAATACTGATGATGATCACAAATACTGGGCAATGGAACTGGGGTAAGAATAAATAATTAGCTGAAAGTAGCATCTGTGTTCTTTTTAAATCTCAGATAATGCGGTCAATCCAAGTTAAAGTTTCTTGAAAACTTAATTCTAAATATTTCAGCTACATTTCTTAACAAAGATTAAACATGAAGTATCATCAGCCTGGGTTCGCACAATGCCTGCCTGCAATCCAAGTCATTTCTCAGTACAGCATTGACATCTAGCTAAAAATTGCATCGGAATTATTCATTGCACACTGGTAACTCATAACACGAGAAGGACGATGCAGCAATAGACATAACATAGTCCACAAGAAGACCATCCACAAATTGTGTGCTCTACTATTCGGCCTCCCTTTGCTCATTTTCACTAGGGATGGCCCTGATCCAAATCTGACATATGAGCACCAAATCTTCTGTGGGGATTTCAGTGAGATCTGAACCCCATCTCCACAACAAGCTGAGCCAAAAGATTCACTGGCTGTGATAAGCTGAATTGCCAAGTACATTTACAGGATCTGAATTTGAGGAGTGAACTCATCTGTAATTCATTCAGTAATCAGTAAAATCTAATTTGACTTTTTAATGAGGTTGTATGTATTTTCCAAAAACATCCCAGGATGACAAAATCTTCAGTAGTTTGGAAACAATAATTATCAGTACCCAAGTAATTTACTATTAATCAAATCTGTGGCCAGCCTTTTTCTCTCAGACAATGTCAGTCTGTGTTTGGTTTCTAAAAACTAATTGATTATTCTTCAAGAATATTCTTCAATTATTCTTCGGATTCACTTAAAAAATAATGCTAAGAGGGATCTATCAATACAGATGCTGGCAGAACAGGCTGCTTATATTGAACAGCCTCTAAAACAAATCCTGTTATTTATAAGACAAATACTCCTGCAATCCATGAAAACATGACTAGGATACTACAAAACAGGTCTAGAGGTATATGCTAATAGTTTCCATATAGCAAGAAGAATGTAAGTCATTAATGATTCTTTTCAGGAGGAAGAGATGAGAAACAAACGTGGCACGAAGATAAGGAAACCGGCTGTAGTTAAACCATGCACTGAGCTTGCAGTGACAGCACCGAACAAGTGGCACAAGCCCAACTGCAGCTGCGAAGTCCCGTGGAGCCCTCGGGGTGCAGGGGAGAGGGTGTCGCGGCAGAGGGTGCATCCCCGACCTGCTCTGCAGGTCACCCAGGAGGCTTGGCCCATGGCATTGCACCAGGGCAAGAAAGCTCCTTTGTCCAAACCCTTCATTGCACTTCTGGGGAAGCCAGCTGTCAAGATTAAAAATGGTAGGCATGCATCATGGCAGGATTTTAAAATTTTCAAAAAACATTTTATTTTTTACCATAGAAAACCGTTCAAAGCATTTCAAATCACTGTATCTCTGAAAAAAATGCTGCAATCAGAAATAATGACCAATCTGCTTATACAAATCAGAAGAAGAAAAAGAAAGGATGCATTTCCTAAATTACATTTTAAACAAAATACACCATCTTTTCCTTTTAGCCATGAAGATTTTTACACCTATGGTGTAAGAATTCAAAATTGTTAATGATAGCATCACTTTCCTGCCAAATACCTAAATGTATGTTTACACTTGTCAAAATAATACACGATTTGAAAACCACAATAAAAGAAATAACAGAAATTCATATTTTGTTCTGTAAAGGTATAAATTACGAAGCTATACCAATGGGGCTGGGCTTTGTTAGTTTGTTTTCTGGCCTTAAGGCAGAATCCTTACAAAGTTTTTAAGGATGAGGGAACGCATACCTTGGGAATTTTGAAAGTCCCTGGAGGCACTTCAGCAATGCAGGTATTTCCTGATTGATTTTCTTCAGAGGAATTTCTTTGGGGTTCTGTTTCTCCTGGTTTACTTAGCAAACACAATCTTTTAGCAAACAGAAACTGGAGTTGCCCTTCAAAGGACCGTCAGAATCTACTTCAGTGCTCTCAGGGCTCTCAATCCTCTCCTCCAAAGAGTATCTTACAACAAGCTGTTTATTCTTGAATTTTCCCCGGGGAGCTCATACATTTGGTAGAGTCCCCCCAAGGACTTAGAAAGCTTCTTCCTCTTGATGAGTTCCTGCATCCCTATCAAAACAGAAGTACAGCTCCAGAAGAAATTTCAGAGGTGGAAAGCAGCAGGAATAGCAGCTAGGCAATTCCTACCAACTTTGAAGTTGAAAGACTGAAACCAGCAGTGTGTGTGACCTAAACTAGAGAAAGCAAGTGGAAAATGACAGAAACATGAAATGGATACAGAGTCCACTGAAAAAAAACATAGGGAAAGAGTCTCTTTTTAAAATTTTAACTTGCTACAAGTTACATGGAGAACTTGGGAAAGCTCTAGGCACTGCTTGCCACTAATTTACTGAACATATATTTTACACCTAAGCCACAGATGTGTCCTAGTGTCCCTATTTGCAACAAGGCTAAGGCACTCACAGAGAGCAGTTTCCTGAAATCAGAAAACATGTTCCTTTCTACCTATCACTGGAACTTATCTAAAACAGGCCGAAGGGAGATAAATAGCAGGGATGTCTCTGTATGGGCTTTACAAAATGAGAATAAGTTATTAAGCTCATGAAGGAGGCATGAGATAGACAGACAGATGGCATGAGATTTCCTTGGAGATTTCCTCTTCCATGAGAGGGATTTGGTATAAGATCACAGTATCAAATATCGAGATGATCCACCCCAGGGACCAAGCCTGAACCATGATGACCACACAAACGTATGTAACTAGGGTAGAGCTTGAATATAGAGGCCAAATCTACACAGACATGGTCAGAGAAATGGAAGACCAGAAGACAGCAAAGGGTACAGGTGGTAGCAGAGCACACCAGCTGCGAGCTCCCTGCTGCTGAAGGGCAGAGGGCACTGGGCAGGCCAAAGGAAGGGCCCACGCGGCCAGCCAGGGAAGTGGTAATTCCCCCGGCCCGTACCCAGGCTCGCGCCCCACCACTGCTCTGCTGCCCCTCGCTCGCTTAGCCAAGGCAGTAGCGATGGCATCTGCACAGGCTCCAGACTGAGCAGAGAGAGGGTGACTGACAGCTCCTTGTATTCATCTAAATTAATTGGGAGATAATTTTTTGAAAGGGAATTTCATTCACATTTTAAAAAATCTATTTCATTACATAAAGGATCTCTGTTTCTACTTATTTTTATAACCCTGCCTTGACTAAATCCTTTTCAATTGCACTCAAACATATTTGAATTTGCAGGTTTAATCAAAACAATTACAGTTCTGAAGCTGATCTCTCTAATATATAATTTATACTTCATTATAAAATGATATAACACTTTTTCATTAGAAGGGTTTATTTTGCATCTCTTTAATCACTGGGTATTCTTTCTTCACTGGGCTTCTTAATCTAATAAAAAAATAAGTCCTACATAATGTTGAGCAGTTCATTAGCATGGACTGCATCTGTTAAATTTACACATTATGCAGTTTTTTCAGAGAACTACTATGACCTTATTAGAAACTATCATTGCACTTAATTATTTAGAAGTTCTGTTTGCAGCCTAAGTGGTTTGTTGAGATTTTTCAAAAAGCTGAAGCATTTTCTAGCTTCTGTAGAGACTGCAAAAGCCAAAATTAGAAGAACTCATTAAAATTGGCCAGAAGAAAAAAAAAATGTCAGTGTGAATTAATTACTGCTATGGATCCAAACAAACAGTCACCAGTATCTCCAACATATATTCTGGGAACAATTTAACACAATAAATATTTGTGAATCAAGTCTACTCGCACTTCAACTTTTTGTTTTTAAAAAACCTTGCCATTATCATTAATCATTTACAGCAAATAATGAGCTTGATGCTTTGGCTTCAGGTAGTAGGAACAAGCTAACCCAAAGCTGGGTGAGTGATCATTCTGTAACTGCATTTTTGCTTGGGTATCTTGACAGGTGACCACAGAGAGCACAGGGAGAAGAGTCTGACACAAAAACCTCCAAAATCCATGTTCTTGTTCCTAGTAGCACACATTGGGTTTTGGATGAGACCCTGAAAAGTTTTGAGGTATCTATCACGTACCTGTTTTCAGGGTATCCATCTCTGTAAACTCACACTATACTCACTATATATGCCAGTCTTCATCTACGTGATACCTCCACTGACATCAGATAAACTTCACTCTATTATGACAGTAGTTCAGTAAAAATACTGTTCAGTTTAGCTAACGTTCCCCAAAATTAGCAAGAAACCATGTACAATTTTCTTTTTTCTACTTGATCAAACAGGTTTTTGATGAAAAAGTCTGCGTAAACACTAGAATTAAATTAAAAGTAAGTCAGTTAAATTGAGGACTAGAAAAGCAGGATGTAGGTGGGCAAGAAAAAGAAAATATGCTTACAGAAGCTATGATTCTGGATAACCCCCTGTTTCTAGATATTGAATGGGCTTGAAAAGAGAATCACGTCCTTGGTGTGAGACTCTGCAGAGTGGGAAATTAGGGTGTGAATTAATTCAAGAGATGCCCACTTATAGTCACAGCTCAGAACAATATGCAGAGAGATATTAGCGAAGTGAGGAGATAGCTTCAAAAGAAGTTCATCCATTTTTTAGCTAGTACACAACTGTTCCTTACTTTTACTGAAGGCCTTTGAGGATTTTGGACACTATTCTACTTTTCTTCATCATACAAACCTTTCAGGCAAACACACCTATTCCTCTGTGACAAATGCTTTTTTTCCCACAACCAAGATGAAAATCTTCACAAGAAACTGTAAGCATCCTACAAAAAAACACTTTGTCCCCAGTCTAAAATAATTTTGAATAGGAAATAGAAAGGTTTTAATACAACTAGAGCTGTTCTCAACTTTTAAAATGTAAATTATCCCTTAAATCTCACTTTTGAAGTTCTCATTAATTGCCTCATAGCCCTCATCTCCCATTAATTGAACCTTTATAGAACACTCTCATTGAAAAAGTAATACATGTAAAGATTTTCCCCATATTAAATTGTCAGTAGATTTTTCCCCTTTCAGTTAATTGCTTCATTATGTACTTTTTTAATTGTTTGGTTCTGCAGGGATTATTTTTGCACTTATCTCCATGAGTTGTAAAACTTTTACAACGTATTGTAAAAGAACGTATGTTGTGCTGCTGTTTGATAATTGCACTAAGCTATTCTATGGCTTATGTTACTAGGAGATAACACACTTCGAGGGTCACTGAAAGCATAATGCTTTATTCACTTGTTTTTCAAATGTATCTGCCTTACTGCTAGGCATAGCAATATAGCTATGACACACGAGTCACTACCTTGCCAAAAAGAAGCAAACTAAATAACCAGATGACCCATGGTTTAATATTTACACACTCCAGTGACTGCCCACTGTTTGTGTTTTGGCCTTCCTCTAGTACTTCTGCCTGGCACTTAGCCGAAAGACTTGATCAGTACCGGAAGGGCAAGCCAAAGGTGCTGCGACATGCAGGAAGAAGCTATGCGGCCTTTGCAGCTTTGACCTAAAAGTGTTAGGCTGGGGGTCATTCCTTCTTGGTCATCCAATCTCTTCTATTACAGCACAGCGGTCCATTTCCCTCCCTCTCAGAGACTGTTCTCTAATCTGTGTCAGACTGCTAACATAGCTTTGCAGTATTTAAAATTCTCCAACTTAGGCTGAATTCCCACTAGATCTCTCCTCAGTATATTACCACAGACAGAAAGTGGGATCTTCATAAATTAACCCATGAAGAACTGCAAGCCAGCATGGCAGGTACAACACGCCAGGACTTAGTCTGCAGAAAGGCATGAAACCTGAGGCTCTGAGGTTCTGTTGGTAAAATCAACAGTGCACTGACTCGCATCTCACCTGAATCCACTGATTTGAATGTTCATACTGTCTTAAGCTGGTTTACTTCCTAACACTGTAACAACAATTTCCTTTAATAAAATGAGATGTTTACAGTACTGCAGTAGTATAGCGATGTGGGACCACACATCTGTCTAGACTCTAGAAAACATCTGTGAAAATGTCTAGAAAAGACATATGTGTCTTAAGTCTAGAAAACATCTGTGAAAAATCTCCAAGTTTCTCCTCCTTCTAGGGTACAGGGATGCCACACATCAGATGGCACTGTAGCAATCATTTGCTTTCTTGTATGAACTGCTAATAAAATGTTCTAATCCAGAAAAAGCAAAAAAGGAAAAAAAAAGAAAAAAGAAAAATAGGGGAAAAAAAGATTCACTGGCAAACTGGTAATGTTGTCTCCGTGTATCATTATATATGCTGTAACTGCAGGATATCTGCCGAAGCATTCATGGGCGAAAGAGGGGGAGAAAAAAGAATTCTGCTGGAGGGGTGGCACAAAAATAGAGCAAGTCACAGAAAGCCAGTTTCATGATTGGCATCCATTTGGAGGCTTGACAATTTAGAGGCAATTCTTTATTCCATTTTCAATAGGGGCTGTTTTTTTTCTGGTCAAATGACAGCCCTGGAAGTAGAGTGGTTCAGTATGTGTCATTTTGGGATGCAGGATGCCAACACAGTGTGGAATTTTCCAAACTTAGCTTCAGCTATAGTTCTGAGAAACCACTATTGGTTACAATGTATGCCAGGCAAGTACTTACATGGTACTTGCAGGGAAATTTTTTTTCCTTAGTGAAAATATGGACTATGAAAATGCATTGACTACTTCTTGTAAGGAGAATAATTTGGACTACCTTTTGAAATTTTTCTTCCACAGTTCAGTCTGGAAAGAAATGATCTCTTTCTAATTCACAAAATGGATAAAACCAGCCACTTCCAACATAAAGATTTAATGTAATTTTAATGTAAAGTTTCAGTGTATGTTAAAGAGAAATCAGCATATTAAAAACAGTATTTAAAATGTCTACATCTAGCAACAACTAAGAATATTTAAATTCCTGTATTTCTCAGTTCTTCCCCTTCAGATACTGTGTCTCGTATCATATCTGCCCTTCAG